>CM064544.1:24144651-24442151 GCA_032716605.1 Paralithodes platypus | reverse complement strand
TATTCTTGATGTTTAACCTTATACAGAGTGTCCCAAAATAGATGTGCCAAACTTCAGGATATGATTATACAGATGATTCAAAGCATAAAATGTTTTATAACAACAATTATACAATTCAATCGTTTATGAGGTATTGAAGGTTTTATATAGTGTCCTCCTCGCATTGTCGTAATGGACTCTTCCATGACAAATAGTTTCCAGCAGGTCCAAGTGACGCCTATAATAATTTTGCAATTTACAGAACTGTAAAATCTTGATAGTAGCATGGTAAGATAATGGCTTATAGAGGGGTGTGTGCTAAGCTAGGCCAGTCTTATGGGGAGATACTTGAGAAAATACCATTTTCAACAGGAAATAACCCAGTAACAAGTAATATCTGGAATTTTGCTTACAGAACATTTATGCATAAAATATTTGTCATAACTTAATCCTGAAGCTTGGCACGTCTATTGCAGGACACCCCGTGTATTCAATAATTTAAAATAAATGTTTACCTGTTGATTATGTAATTAATAAGACTAGTCACATAGACCACACGCATTAAATAGTAACATTATTTATCCCTTTCAATCAGAAGATGCTTAATTTATTTAGCTCCGGAACGGCATTATCTAAGTATTATCAAGAGGATACAGAGTCTGCGTACAGTTTGGTTATTTTTGCCTTAAATGAAAAGCTAATGAAAGTCGCTGATGTTTATTATCATAAACGTAATATCATACACCAGGAAGATAAATAAATACCGAACATCAATACTTTAATGACATACCCAGACTGATTATATTTGCATTCCATAATAATATTTCACTTAAGGTACTAATGTGTGAGTCATGGCGAGTTTGAAATAAGGCCACACAAATCATTTACAATTTCAGGCAATTTTCAAAATTATTCATGAAACAGTTAATTTTTCAGATGGCTAAACACATTTTTACAATGCAATACTGCATTTATTTTTTTAGATAGCCACGGCATTGCTGTGGACTAACCTCGATGATTGTTTACTTTTTGTTTAATGTATTCAAGTTGTCATGTAGTAATTTCGCTTCAATATATGTGGGATATAGTGGGTAATGTAAATTTAAGTAATACATATTTTGTAATATTGATGCCTTTTGCCTCACTTAGCAACAGGAAATTGCTATCTACCCAACATTAGCCGGTTCTGTTTGTCTCTTCTACTGTCCTACATTTCCTTCTGGGGGCGGGTGGCTAGGAATCATCCTACCCTTGTAGACTTCACCTACTAACGAGACAGAGAAAGGGGCGAGGGAAAGCGAAAGTAAATGTTGTTTCTGTTCGATCTGTGTCTCGTTTCAGCCATCCCCAGCAATGGGGTATGTGCCTGAGTAAATACATACATACATACATAGGGCATACAAATAAATATTTAAGGGAGCCCACCTCGCTTTTTTTTCTCTCTCTCTCTCTCTCTCTTTGGCTTGTATCCATTCGGCCCCAATCCGCCTACTGTTTTAAGACGTTTACCCCCATCCAGGTGTCAATATTTTCCTGGCGAGAGGTAACGAGCCAGCATATATATATTTTTGTTTTGACAGCAAGCTAAATTTGTACATTTTTCGATAGATTTTTTTTTCCGGCGAAGCCGGATTTCTCCATACAATGCTGGCTCGCTATCGCTCGCCAGGAAGAAATCGACACTTGGATGTGGATAAACGTCTTAAAACAGTTGGTTGAATGAGGCCGAATGGATACAAGCCAGGGAAAGAGAAAAAAGGAGAGAAAGATAAAAATAGCCGGTTAATGTTCCCCTACAAATCCCAGTTCAATGTCTACAGTTTCCTCCACAACCAACTATACATAAATATATATGAACGTGTTTCTTGACTATCCAACACATTTGGTACTCAGTAGTTCGTTAACCCTTTCAAGATCCGATTACTCATTAATATATATATATTTTTTTTTTTGGCTATTACAGACTATTTTGTTCAGATTAGGCACGGTATAAGAAAGTCAGAGGGTTAGTTAAGATAAGGTTTACCCTTTCAATTCCAACAAATCTTTTTGAGCAGTATACAATGTCTAATGATAGCCAGACCAAACTCTCAAAATGCATCATAATCTTGAAAGGGTTAATATCTAATAATGAACTATATTCTGACATATATTAGTAGAGACATTCTTCTGTCCCAACTTATTAATTTGATATGTTTTTTATATAAATTTGCGAAGGTAGATTATAACCAGAATTTAGTTATCAGCCATGCAGTTAAAGTTGATGAACAAGGGTAGATTTCTGTTTTTTTCAATGTGAGGGCAAGAGATAAAAAGTCAAAATGCCTGGCCACACTAACTTTAAAGCAGTCTAAGTAATAGGGTGAAGGGAAGATTGAATGAGGGAGAGAGCTGTAAAGTTTACTAATTCACTTTGGGACAGGTTGAATGAAGGCAAACTTCCAGCAAGAAGGAAAGACGTTAGACGGAAAGGCAACTACGAAAGAGTTTGCCTAGGCAGGGAGTCAGAACAGATTTTGATTACAACAGTAGGAACCCACTAAGTATTAAGCCCAGATAGGGCAGACAATATATATTTAGAAGATATTATGATATTAGGCATTAATAAGAGAGAAGTCTAGAAAATAGCACACATGTTTTTGGACGCTCTGTCGGAACGAGCCCGATCGTAATGTATGCTTGTTTAGCGAACACATATGAATTAACTTAAGCAAAATTATATTTGCTAGGCAAATGCAGAATACAATATTTGTTTTGGTGGGTTTGCATCGATCTATAAAAAATATATTTATAATGATAAGTACCATCTTAAACCACAGTTTTAGTTTGACAATTATTTGATAACATTAATATTAAAGTAGTTTTTATTTTTGAAATGTAAGTGTAAACAGTATATTGTGTAGGCTCGTTTATAATGAATAGTTATTATGACAGCTTACAATAACTAGACAATGTACCGCTAGCAATTACAGTTGATTAACCACATATTGTGATATAAAATGATATAATCCCCAACACAATGTCAAGGATTAGAAACTTTATAGATTTTTTTTAATCAAGTGTGGTATACTTTCCCCTGTATTTGTTTATGTGAGCGAGTGAGTGTGCTTGCTTAATTGTATGTGTGATTGTATGTGTGGTTATTGTGTTGTTCGGATTTGACATATGATTGTTTACAACCTACTAATTTCTTCAAACTAATTAGTATATTGTATCGTCCGGGCAATAGGGGTAGAAACATGTAATGTATTTGAAGGTTTGGGTACAGTGGCGCTAATAAGTCATGTCTCAGCTGGCATTACGTTTGGCTCGCTCTGTGCTGTATTAATGTCTGTCAGATATTGAATAGGGTGGGTAAGTGTAAGAAAATGTTGTTATATCTCACTCAAAAAGAAGAAATCATGTGTAAATATTGCTGATACCAATTATTGATCAAAACATAATTGGTGCCGAGACATCACTTATTAGGCTGACTGTACATAATATCTTTAACCCCTACTTTATCAATGATGCTACCTGATGATGAATCTTATGTTCGGAATACTTCTAGATATAAGATTGACATTTAACACTAAAATATTGATAGATCTTTATTTAGTTTACTGCAATCATATGGAGGAAGCATAAATAAAATATAAGCTAGATACAGTTTATCTGAAAGCTGGACCAATTTCGTCGATTCAGGTCATTGATAGAGGAATGAAATCAATCGTACATCTCTCAGTTATTATTGCATTCCACATAATGCTCTAACATATTGTATACATGCACTTCCATTCTGGTAATATATAATCCCAAGGTATTTGTGCATTTGAAAATAATGGTTCACTTGTGATTCCTTATATATCATAAGCTATATATTTTAAATCGTACGAAGGATTAACACTGTGCATGGATACAGTAAATAACTATATTTGCTGTGCAACATGTAATGGACTAATACTCTTGGTTCTATGATAAACTAAGAACTGTGTATCGTATCTAATAAATGTTCGCGGACATTTAAATATAATATTTGTATTATTCAGCTTAGAAGCATCTCAGATTAGCAAGATATTTACAACTATTATCGAATAACTTTAAGCTCAACTACATCAGTGGTTAGGCTACTGCAGTGTTTCGTTCGTTTGGCACCTATCATATAAATATGTGTATGCTTAGACAATGTCCATCGTAATGTAAAAGCTGTTGCCGTTTTTTACAATATAATGGAATCGGTTTAATGACAATTTGTGTTAGTTGGACATAAGTATATGATATTGTAGCGGCGAGTAGAAGCCTTCGATCGATAGTCTGACCAGCCTCCTGCTTGTTTATAACTAGGATTGACTGCCTGAGCTGCATTCTTACACTTGTCATCCATTATTAATATAATCCTTGCTTAGAGTGCCTCCAAAGACTCTGCAAATAATCAGTGCCAGTCATTGTTATTTAGGGTTCTTTATGGATTAGTATAAGCAATCATGAGTAATTTGAGGTTTTTATAACTTCGATCTAGCGTCAAACCTACCCTCCCGCAGGTTTAAGCCTCGGATCGAGTAATCCGCGGATTGACTGGATAAGCGGCTCAGGATATCATTCTGAATACCGATAGTCCTGTATTGAGTTTCAATCTCTGGTTTAAACTAGCGAAGAGGTTTAAACAACTGTTCTGAATTCAGACCTAAAAGTCCCAAACAATTACATAAGGTAGCAACTCCGGGCACTCCTTCGTAGGGAGAATTGTACTTCATAACGACCAATTTTCTACAACTTTACATTAATGGAATTTCATTAAACATTATTATGTGTTTGTGTGTGAGAGAGACAATAGACAAAGCTAACAATAACACAGTGTCATCAACCCCCACCCCCACATTTGAAAGAGTGATAGAGAGTCGAATTCATGGTGCGTGGAGTTTGAAGCAGTTGAATCATAATATGAAGGAAATACAGCTTGAGGGAGAAAGTTCCAGAGTTTACGTATTGAGTGGAAAAGATTTGATTTTTTTTTCACTCTAGGGTTAGAGAATTGGACAGAATGGGGATGGAAATGTGTTGAAAGGCGAGTTCTATCCAACACTGAGAAAGTACTGAGTAACACTGATTATTGTAATATCGGTAGAAGAGTGAGAGAGATGAAGGCGTAGCACAAATTTCGTTCAAGTACATGTAGTATATATCTATTTCTATCTCTCTCTCTCTCTCTCTCTCTCTCTCTCTCTCTCTCTCTCTCTCTCTCTCTCTCTCTCTCTCTCACACATATATAAACACACATTTACTATTTCTCACATAAATGTCGCTTCCAGTTCCTTCTTTGAGTGTGTTTGATTTTTGAGGTATTTTTTTTAAATCGTGCAATAGATCATTATAAGTTTACAGTATCAAATTACACAGTATTTAAATATATAATCAGCTCTAAGTATGGAACTTTTATAAAATTTAAATTAATTGAATGAGTGGGCATTGCAGTGTTTGCAAAATATTTATTTACAGTATTGTATTACTAGCTGGTTAATACGTGTGTAACATTGATTTCATGAATTGAAATAGAGAACGGCGTAGGAAACCATATATAAGCAAGTAATAAATAAATGAAGTTTGATGAAAACAAAAATCATAATAATTTAAGCTGGAGTTAAATGGCAACTTTGCTAGGAATAGTCCCTGATCATTCATTCATCAAAGAAAATGGAATACATGGTGATAACGTGAACTAATAAAGAAAGTGATAGCATATAATAAGTAAAGGGGATACTATTATGCAAGACAAATTAACCCTCTCCGACATATAACGCGATTTTGAGCCTATTAGGGATACTTTAAAGCCTTTGTTACCATCAGGGGTATTTAGAATCCTTTAGTTTAGTTACTTCAACCATTGCAGTTGTCTTTGAGTTAGCTGTGGGCAGAAAACTAATTTTGGAGAGGTAATTATAAAAGTGAGAGAACTCTATTTCTTATTGCTAATCTGGCAACCTCTGTGTCATATGTGCGTGAAAGGGTTAATAGAAATGTGGGATGCCATTGTTGGAAGATATATTAATCCTTGCAGTCATATTAAGCCAATGTGTTTCTTTCTGCATACCTCCAGACAATAGTATTCAACCGGTCCCACTTAGAGGGCTAATGTTAGAACATATTTTAATTCTATTGTATTCTATATGCTCAGGCCCAATCCCCACTTGTCCTATTTGTTTTCTTTTCTTTTCCTCTCTTTTCCTTTGTTTTTCTTTTTTGTTGGGGGGTGGCCGACTCAAGACAGAGCCAGAATAGGGACAACACAATATTTTAATAATACTATAATTCAAATCCTCTGGTTGTGATAATATTCAAGTTTAAGAATCGGTGTATAAGAAGGGAATATCTATTGTCTGTGCTTGAAAATGTAAAACAAAAAACTCTGAGAAATAGATCTAGAAAAGATGTTGAGCCAGTCGTCAATAAATGAGATAACAAGTCTATTGGTGTAGATTGGAAAAGTGCAAGAATAAAAACAAATGGACACCAGAGAACGATGAAATAGGCACAGTGTGTAAAATATGTAAATCATCCTGGGGCAGTGGGTTCGTCATGCAGGAGTAAAGTAATATAAACAGGTGTCCTAATGTTAATATAAACAGGTGTACTAATGTTAATTAAAGTTGTTACGGTAAATGTAGACAAAAGGTGTACTTGATACACAAACATTATAATAATTAATATACATTGTTGAGTGCAATGGGTTAGGTTTTTGCAGGAATATTGACTGACATAATTTAATAGGTAAAACAAAACAAAGCAAATGAAAGACGAACACGGACATTTTTGAAGAGGTGTATGAGGTATAGATAATATCCATACAGTGTAATAAATGTGAAAGACAACATGTGAGATTAATCAAATTATGCCTCTAGCGCTTATGGATCTGTAAATGGAAAGGTATACAATGCATAGATTGGATTGTGCCAAACACTTTAGTTGTATAAATTAATATATATCTATTGAATGTTATGAAGATTTTGTTGTCCACAGTACGAGTAAAGCATGTGTAATCTTCGACGGTACACTGCAATATATGAAAGGTTTCAAATAAATTCAGAGTGGGATACGACTGTGTCGTGTCGTGTCGTTTATATGGTTAGTGAGAGATAATTCGCATAACTTTATGAACGAAAATATATACAAAATGATCTATGCTAACAAGAATGACTTTCAAATGTTCTGTATAGAGATGATTGCGTATTCTTTGTTCGGTGTGAGTCTGATGGATGTAGTTTATGAAATTATATATATTTGTGAAATGCGTAGAGTCATCCTAGGATTATTAATTTAAATTGCACAACACCTAAATTAGTTGGTAAATGCAAGTACTGTCGAACCATGAATGTTATCTAAAGAGAGCTGTGGGCGAATTGTTGAAAATTGGAGAACATAATAAAGGAACAATGCTTCAAACTGATAATATATTCCATTCCTTCTTTAGTTGGCCAAGCTTGCAAGGCCATTATCCCTGAAGTTACTGTGAAGAAGCTAGTTTGACACAAATCTAATTATACCATATAAGTTAAACCAATTATATTATTGGATGATAGATGAATGGTGACTGGAGGAAGCGTTGCTTTCTAGTTATAATGTCTTTTTCTGTTTCCTGTGGGGTTTTTTCCCCACCTCCACTTTGCCCTTTTTAGGGATTTTAAGATTTGATGTTAACTGGGTGACAAACATAATTACGATATTATATCATAATACTATGTTATGTCTACAACACAACAAACTCCTCTCACACCTTTTAGTTTGAGAGTGTTATGGCATATTTACAATTTATGCAATATTTATATAATCAAGTAATTCCAAATAAGTGCTCGCTAGTGATACTAAGCACAATATAATGTGAACCCTTGTATTTAATATACAAGCACACTAATGATGAGCTCCGTCGCTAACTACCTTTCATAAAACGTTATTGATATAAGAAGCTTAAGGCTTACGTTGTCGTGACAAACACATTTTAATAAGGATAATATCCTATGAAAGCAATATTGCGAAACAGTTGATACTCTCTGATGATTTTGTATACAGTATATATATATATAATTATATACATATACTGTATATATATCTATATTTATATAATGGTTCTTGTAAATAATTATACATATACGAACTTTTAGTGACTAAGACATTGTTAGTCCTTAGTTGTCTGCTCATTGGTATTAGAGAACAAATATGATTATCACCGACATGTAACTATAATACCAATATTTGTGTGAACACCTAACATTGCATAATATGCCGTACAAACATTCATAACAAATAGGCAATACTATGACTTTACTGCACATGCTGTCAACAAGGGACCCGGGTTAACCGAACCAATGTACTGCTGTTTATAATTTTAGATATCCGGAGTTTGGTGAATATTCTGGCAATATGCTTCTATTATTGGGAGCATTACACTGTTAAATGTGTGCAAAGAAGAACCCATACACTGTAACACTAGTGATGTAACGAGTTGGCGAAAATATTTGGAAATTTTATTTTCAATATGTGTGATTATAATGTTAATGTTATTATAGATGTGTTCTGGAATGAATGTCAGAACTGAACACATACAACATGTTTTGAAGTAAATATAACTATGCCACACACCACTGTTAACTATATGTTCTACATTGCATATGATATCCTACATTATAGAGTTTGTACTGAGGTCACAGGCATAGCTCATAGAAAACAACAACTACAGAAATGGCTGTACGAACCATCCACAACATGCTAGGCCCTTCATGGTTAAAGGACAAATATGTTTCATGGCTTAGAGTTCACTTTTATAATATCAAATTGAAAAATAAACAACCCAAAACTGGGACGACACACGATAAACGCAAAGGAACTAATCAAAATCGCTATGTGGAAATATCGCTTAATAAAATATTATTAAATAAATGAACACAATCCACCACATTCAGTATAGTGTACATCACTACATCATGCCTATTTCAGTTATTCCAATACTGTTAATGAGCAAATTACTTTGTAGTTCCACTGCCTGTTATACTCTTCTTAAGGGGGGATTTCCACCTGGAGGATTTTTTTCTGGACCCCTTTCTCCCTCATGTTTAGCCCCATTGCTTTTGAGATATTAAGACGTTCGCCCCATTAGTTTGGCGATTTTAAGAACACTCGCCCCATTTCTGTCAATTTTAAGACTATTCGCGCTATTTAGGTGTCGATTTTTTTCTGGCGAGCGATAGCGAGCCTGTAAATTAAGGGGAACCGGGCTTCGGCCGGGCTTTCTACCGAAAAATGTACAAATTTATCTTGAAAGGGGGTCTAGGGGGAGTAATTTTAAGCTTGATGGAAGTCTAGGGAACGAACTAAAAACCTCCCCTTAATCTTCACATTATAAGGGATGATACAACGCCCTTTTCACATACCAGAATACGGTTATAGATCCGATGAACCTGACAGCGCATTATTATTATCATTACCTTTCATATAGTATTTCGTAGCAGTCCAGCCTTGTCAGCCTTACCCTGCTATAAGTCATTTCGTATGGAACAGGAGTTATGTTGTTGCATGCTTTCCTTTTCATTCCTTCGCTTATTTTTTGTATTATCTAATTGATAATGATAATGATAATGATAATTTTTATTTGGTCCATAGAAATACACTTGACTAGATGCAGTAGAGAATAAGTATAATAGTTTGCGAAATAAGACCTATTTACTTTTTATAGCTTACATTTATGTTCAGAAAGCAAACACCTGTTGATGTTTTGTCAAGCGGAGTTACTGCCAGGTCAACATTTTTATGTGTTGGTTCATATTTACTTATTTTCCCGCATTTTTGTTGTGGCACATGTTGACACTAAAACTTTAAGAGCCATGCAGCTAATTGGATATGTCTGCTGTGTTTGTTTGGCAGGAAACACTTTTCGCCTATTAGCTGTATGTTGTGTTATTTTCAGCTACATTCTCTGCATATGTTTTTACTTAAGGGAGCTCACCTAGCTTTATTTCTCTTTCTCTCCCTCTCGCTTTGGCTTGTATCCATTCCTCCCCATTCAGCCTACTGTGTTAAGACGTTTATCCCCCTCCAGGTGTCAATAATTTCCTGGCGAGCGGTAGCGAGCCAGTATATATATATATTTGTTTTGACGGCAAGCTAAATGTGTAAATTTGTCGATAGAAAAATTTCTCCGGCGAAGCCGGATTGAGTAAATTGGATGGTAATAGAGGCATAGGTGAAATAATGTTGAAAATAGTATTGACATATATTGTGTCTTTGTTACATTTATCCCCCCTCCCCCCCCCCCCCCCCCCCCCCCGTATAGTGGGTACCACACGAAAAAAAATGTCTGTCGTCGTCGTCGTCGTCTTCGTCGTCGTCCGTCTGTCTCGGAACTCCTCCTAGACCGTTGGACGGATTTTCACCAAATTCCACACGAACATTTTGTTGCGTGAATGCAAACGTCTGTCAAAAAAGATTTTTTGAATTTATGCAATAGTTATGATTTTAGGTCCAAAATATGGTTTTGCCCTCCCCCCCCACCTCCCAGAATCCCCCCCCCCCCCCCCCCCCCCCCCCCCCCAGCAATGATGGCGTTCTTACACACACTAAGAACGCATTCGTTCTGGGAGCGAAAACATCTCGCTACGCATTTGCTAGGTTAAGTTAGTTTAGTTGGCATTAGAAGTGATGGTAGTAATATTTGGATTTATGGTGATAGTAGTGATAATGGTGATAATTGTAGTGATGATGGTTGTAGTTGTATTGATGATGATGACAGTAGTGATGATGACAGTAGTATATATGATGGTGACAGTAGTAGTAATGATGGTCATAATAGTAGTGATGATGGTGACAAGTAATGATGATAGTTGTAGTGATAATAATGACAGTAGTGATGGTGGTAGTGACGATGATGTGAGTATTAGTGATGATGGTGAGTAGTAGTGAAGATGGTGAAATTTGTAGTGATGATGACGATAATTGTGGTGATGAAGTTCATAGTAATGGTGATGATGGCAGTAGTAGTTATTATGGTGACAGTAGAATAAATGATGGTAATATTTGTGACAGTAGTAATGATGATGGTTATAGTAGTAGTGATGATGTTAACAGTAGTAATGATGATTGTAAGATGGTGGTGATGATATTAGTAATGATGGTTGATAGTTGTAGTATCAATGATGATAGTAGTGATTAAGATGCTAGTGACAATGGACAGTGATTATGGTGAGAGTAGTAGTGATAATTGTAATTGTAGTAGTGATGATCATAGTAATGGTGATTATGACAGTACTCGTGATGATTGTGGCAGTTGTAGTGATGATGGCAGTTGTAGTGATGGCAGTAGTAGTGATTATGTTGATTGTGATTGATGATGGTATTAGTAGTGATGATGGTAACCCATCGCAGAGTTGGGTATGCCGTTTTGATTTTGGGCAAAACGGCACGTCTACTTTATTATTAATGAATATATTTATTTTTGTAGGGGAGGAGGAGGGGGGAGGTTACCATCCGGACCTTTGCTACCAAGCACATTCATGCAATTGGACCTTCACACACTCTACTTGAGGACCTCTGGAATAGCAAATACCATATCTGAGAATACTAACCACTAAACGTTAACACTTTGACAAAACGGATAAGCAGGTAATTGTGGTGTACTGTATATATGAATATAATGGGAAATAGTGAGATGAAAAATGTTAGGACTGCCACTTGTGTTTGTAAATTTCATTAATCGATTTTAGGAGTATAGTTGGTTGTTGGAAGGAACATAATAAATGGTAATCATGTGGATCATATGAACACCCTAAGGTTGACCGCGAGAGTTTTTAATAGTGATGTTGGTGGATAATAATAAGAAGGAAGTGGGTGTAATAAAAAGTGTATACAAAGATGTATATATACTGTATATATATATATACCCATTCTGGATTATTTAGCCAGCACACTGCAAGCCAAGGATAGCGTCAGGAATGGAGCTCCTTTTCGAGAACTCCAGACACTTGACAATCCGTCTAAGGGAGTTAACCTTATAAAAATCCTTACTGCTCAGCTAATGGTGCAGCAGGTTGGTGGATGAACTAGCCACTCACCACTGTTGAAAAATAGTGTTATAAAAGATACATAGAGATTCTCGACGTTGGACAGACCCTGTCAATCCTGTAAGCCCTTTAAAAAACTAGCTCGGATTATCCTTTTCACAGGGGACAGGCTCGCTTGGGGCTGTGTTGTGTATGGCAACCATCATTAACCCCTTATGGGCGGCGCGCGACATATGTCGAGTGAAATAAATTTGGACTATGTGGCGGTGCACGACATCTGTCGAGCACCATTTTCATCACGTAATGTTGCTGAGAGAGAGAGCTGAGCGGTGGGACGAGCGTAGTAACCATATGACCGGTCCCCACCACCGTGGTGGACATACTGAACTGTATCCCACCCTTCTCCCCCTCTTCTGCCTCACTGCACAGGGAATTATGTAAGGAAATTGCCTTGTTTCAGGGTTTTTGCACTCGTGTTGCGCGATCGTTGCAAGAGAACCAGTGGTCGTACAAGAATTTTTCGGGTGTCATTGGAAAGCTCTGTTTACGCCCTTTCAGGGATATATACTTTTTTTACGCTCTGGGTCTTATTTAGGCATGGAAATGAGCACGGAAACAACCCTATTTAGGGTAAAAAAAAAAACGCTGGGCGCTACGGTCAAGTAGACCACCTAGCCCGCTAAATAAGGGTTAAACACATATATTTGAAGAAATTTGAATATTGCCGTCCGGCAATAGATAACAAGATAGACTTTTGTTTGCTTGTTTTCAACATTTGGGTATTGATGCTAAACATTTACTCGTTTTCATTGTTGTGCTATTTTTTTATTTTTTTATTATTTTTTTTTTTTTGCAGATGAATAACGGTGCATGCTTACTAGGAAATATCGTCTTAAAATATGGTTTCTCAAATGATGTTCAAATGTTATCAGGACAAACATACTTTAGGTATACTGTATATATATATTATTCATAACAGTGGAAGGATAATTGTGTATAAATGTGTATATGTTTAATCTTTCACAATTATACGCTACGAACATAACGATTAATTCGGTATGTTTATCTTATTGCAGAACATTTCGTTGTAAAGTACCTGATGAGCAGTCCAGTCTTATCACTTGTGGCTGTGAGGCTAATTGGCACAATTTCTTTGAACACAATTCACCCTAGCATGTTACGTGTTCTACAAATGCAGGGGTGAAATGGGTTGAGAGAATTTACAGGAGTCTGGGAGCAGATGGGGATAATGCACTGTTGAAAATTATGGCTATGAAGAAGGTAAATTTTTTAAAGTATTGTATCCAGACTACTATTTGTTTGTATTTTTTAAAGTATTGTATACAGACTACTATTTGTTTGTATTATATTTAATATATCGCCATAAACTAATATGCATGAAACCCAAAGAAAATGTATACCATTTTAAAATATGTAGAAACCTCTGAGGAATAACTATTATATATAAATGAAGTTTATCAATATTTAATAGATTTTTAGTGTTAAAAGTAATATATTTGTGTGCATAGTCGTTTACGCTACGTGGATATAAACCTTATAAAAAACAATAGTTTGATGTTGCAGAATGTAGTATAATTATATGTTTTTCTGGGAACACAAATGCAGTTGTGGCTTATAATAATTTTACAATTCTGCTTCCATGGATTCAAATGTAGGTGCCTCACAGTATGCTTATGTATCTATCAAACTCTATCTATCTATCGATCTATCTATCAAAACCAGACCTTAGAATACTCATATTTACGCATATGGATTTGAAATTATTATTGTAACCAATATTAAGGGACAGCGGGTACTACTTTCAATTGTGCTTAAATGAGTAAGTAGTTATTATGAAATACTCCGAATACGATAGATGTTAGTTAAATATAAGTTTAGCTTTGCACTGTATTGCAAACAAGGGAGGGCAAGAGAATATTATAACAGAGCAAGGCACCCCTTCGAAATTACCTCAATGTATACGAAAAATTACACAGGGAGGAAGCATTACGTAACACAGAATAGGGTTGCCTCAGCTTTATCCCAGATTTACATTAAGGCTGGTCGTATTTGTAGAATATATTTGGATTAGTATAACTATGTCTTCCTCAGCACTGACTTTATGCGTCTCTTCTTCCGCTGACTTTTACATTAGTTTTATCTTATTTTTTGGACAATCATTAATGTTTCTTACTTAACGTATACTTCAGCAATATATATATATATATATATATATATAATTATACTGTTTGTATTGATTCACGTTGCTTCATTATCGCCGAACGTCATCAAAGTAGTATTAGGCTCGTATTATTATATAACTAATTGTAGGCAACATATTTATAAAATTTGATTACGATTGGTGCTGCATGTGTGAGCACAGAGTGATTGAAGCTTGTGATATGATGTTACGTGTTCTCTTGTCAGGCCACAGTGATGGATGTCTCTGTATACAACAACCTGTGAACCAAAGCCTCAGACCTAGTTCCCTTTGAAGTGTAACAGTTACTCTATTATTTTGTATATTGTCAAGCATTCTGAAATATTAACCCCTTTTGTACAGCGACGTCTTATTAATTTTATGCTAGCTATATTTAGAGTATTGTGAGCAGTTTAAGAAGGATCTGTGGTAGTAAAATGGGTTATGGGAGATAGTTTGAAATCTGTTAATAGCTGGAGGCCCTTTTGAAACTGAATAACATCGTCCTATAGTAGCCAGAATAAAGTTAAAAGAAGTCTCCAGTACAGAAGGGGTTAATTACACTTGCATCTGGCTACCTTAAGACAATATTTCAATAATGATTATTATTTATTGGTTTGTATAAAGTAAGATGTTATTACTTATATATGCTAGATGAAAGCTTAAATGATATGGATATTAGCAAAAAAATAAAAAATAAATACAAAATAATTTAGCTAACTGTAAACTAACACAATCTAGTAATGTAAGGAACTGTAACTACTAAATTAATAAATACAAGTAGCTCGGAAAATGTGTCAGAAAAGATAAAATAGAAGGTCCAGCTTAAGGGGAGTGGGTCGTTTGTTAGGTCCCTTCTCTCCCTTGTGTTAGTCCTATTAGTTTTCAGATTTATGACGTTCAGCCCATTAGTTTGGCGATTTTAAGACCTTTCACCCAATTTCTTTGTCAATTATTAAGACTGTTCGCGTCATTTAGGTGTTTTTTTTCCTGGCGAGCGATAGCGAACCTTCAATTTAAGAGGAACCGGCTTTCGGCCGGGAAATTTTTCTACCGAAAAATGTACAAATATATTTTGAAGGGGGGGTCCTGGTTTTTTGTTTTGTTTTTATTTTGATGGAGGTCTAGGGAGGAAAATAGACAAATAATAAATAAATTTAAAAAATTGACCAAAAAGTGACCCCCCCCCCCCCTCTCTTTCTACCCAGCCCAATATTGGACGTGTCACTCACAAACTGTACACCGACTCCATCTTCCCTGCTCCCACCATACCTTCCTATTTTTCCAAACTCCTATTATTCTTTTTGTCTCTTCTACTACCATGTTTTCCTTCCGTATTCCCTTCTTCCTCCTTCATTTTCTCTCTTTGTCCATTATTCTCACCGCTTCTTTTCTTCTTTCCACGCTTATTTTCTTCCATTTCCCTTTCTTTAATTTTCAGTTCCTTTTCCATTATCCTACGTCTATCTTTCTCCCTCCTCCCTTCTCTCCACCGGGATAAAAGGAACGCTCATGATTGGCTGAGCGAGATCTGGCGCTATCTCACCATAGTGAGTTAAGGACCACTTAAATCATTTTATAAATTGTTTGAGTATGCGAGAATGGGCTTAATACTAAGAAGGCGTACGGTCCGGACGTACGGTGTTCCTCCTGTTGTACTTAAAATCTGTGCTTCCGTGCTGACCCCCTGCCTAGGCAAACCCTTTCATCTCTGTCTCTCCTCTAACGTCTTTCCTTCTTGCTGGAAGTTTGCTCTCATTCAACCTGTCCCAAAGAAGGGTGACCGCTCTCAACCCGCCAACTATCGTCCAATTGCTCTCCTCTCTTGTATCTCTAAAGTTTTTGAAACTATTCTTGCTTCCAAATTTCTTAAGCATTTCTCTTCTCATAATCTGCTCTCAGATCGCCAGTATGGCTTCCTTAAGGGTTGCTCTACTGGTGATCTTCTTTCATATCTTACTAACTCTTGGTCATCCAACTTTCGGGACTTCGGTGAGACTTTTTCTGTTACACTAGACATATCGAAGGCCTTCGATAGAGTCTGGCACAAATCTTTAATTTCCAAACTGCCCTCCTTCGGTTTCTGTCCCTCCATATGTGCCTTTGTCTCTAATTTCCTTTCCAGCCGTTCCATAGCTGCGGTTGTGGACGGCCATCGCTCATTTCCTCATCCTATCTACTCCGGTGTTCCTCAGGGTTCTGTCCTATCTCCTATTCTCTTTCTAATTTTCATAAATGATCTTCTCAGTACATCCAGTCCCATCCATTCATATGCAGACGACTGTACTTTACACCACTCAATTAGTTTTCCTGAACGCCCCAGCCAGCAATCCCTCAAAAGTAAATGTAATGAAGCCATAAAATGCTTATCTTCTGATCTAGCTGCTATTTCCAATTGGGGTAGAGAAAACTTTGTTGCATTTAATACTTCCAAAACTCAATTTATCCATCTTACTACCCGTCAGGAACCTCCAAAGGACTATCCCTTATTCTTCAACAATACAAAAATCAACCCTTCATCTTCCCTCAATGTTCTCGGTGTCTCTTTTTCTTCTGCTCTCACTTGGAAAGACCATATTACCAGTCTCGCTAAGGCAGCCTCCCAGAAGCTGGGTGTGCTCAACTGCCTCAAGGGGTTCTTTACCCCTGCGCAGCTTCTTGATCTGTACAGGGGCACAGTGCGTCCTTGTATTGAGTATTGTTCACATGTGTGGGGAGGATCCTCTCACACAGCACTCCTAGATTAAGTAGAAAGGAAAGCCTTTCGTATCATTAACTCCCGTCCACTCACCAACTCTCTGCAACCTCTCTCTCTTCGCTGCAATGTTGCATCTCTCTTGCTAATCTATCGCTACTACAATAATCAGTGTTCCTCGGAGGTTTCCCAGGGTATACCACCTCCTCTACATAGGGCACGTAGTACCCGCCTTGCAACACAATCCCACCCCTACTCTGTGCAACTCTCCAACCCAAGAGTGAAACGTTATTCTCAGACTTTCTTCTATTCAACTGCTGAGCTCTGGATCTCTCTCCCAGAATCAGTCTTTCCCGCTTCCTATGACTTAAATTGCTTCAAACTCCGTGTTTCCAGGCATTGTGTCACTCGCTGCAGGCAGTTATACCTTTTGTTTCCCTCATTCACATAGAAAAAAAAAAAAAAATATATATATAACGCCACATCCATGCCATAGTGAAAGGCGCCAAAAGACCGCTATGGCATCGATATCACCGTAACATTTGAAGCTCTTTGAGTACCGGTATCCCGCCCCAGGTGCCCTATTTCAACCAATCAAATGAGAATACTGAAGCTGCTATACGAAAACACTCCGTATTAATGATATTATAGACATGTTGAAGCAATATGTATATGTATTCCATATTCAAGTATGCATAATATAAATTGTAATACTTATTCTTGTTAATAATGCTACTTGGTCAAATATATTAATATAGCCCAGTAATATATATTTGGCATCTCAGCCCTGGGCTGGCACGTGGCCCGGAGACCACCAACCAAGGAGAATAGAAGTAAGGAGAAAGCTCTTAAACGAGCTCCCAATTGATCTCTAGTCTTGACCAAGCACCCCTGAAGATGGCTCTGCCATCGGTGGTACATCGTCTGCACACTTACAAATGCCACTGGGAGCTGCCAGTTGGCGTGGCGGCAGATACAAACATTGCACCAAAACAACATGGTCACAGCTGTGTTGTTTGTGGAAAATACAAGGCGGAAGCAAAAGAAATTCATATATCACTTCTTTCCCAAAGGTAAGGTGAAGTGCTTAGTCATAAGTAGAGCGTATCTACGAGTATACAGTATATGGTGTGCTCACATACGATTGTATAATCATGGCTGACTGAATACATATTTCAGATACATCATCTCGGTAAATAGCTGACCCATGAATGCTGGCATTTGTATCATTGCAGATGTTTGTTATGGCTCAAAAACCTTGAACTCAAACTGAAGACGAAAACAACTGATCAGCTGAACTAAGTCCCGTGTTGTGTGAAGCAGCCACTTTTAAGATGACCAGTATAGCGGGGTTGGCCGTCTGACGTCTGATGCTCCACAATTTACAGATGTTTTAAATAATATAAATAAATAGCATAATCTAGTCAAGTTGTATTATAATATTATGCCATTCACTTGATCGGTTATCTTTAATGTAAGACATAGGCCTACCCTCAATTTTATGTTCTTAGTTTGTGTGGAGTGTGAGGTTGGAATTACTTGCTTATAGAATATTATTCATGAACACACAGAAAAACAATAAACGGTATTGGAGAAATTTCCCTAGCATTGTATTGAGCTGCAGTGGTCGACCTGAATAGTAAACACATAACATCGATATAAAATATATAAAATATATTTATAAACACGTACAACATGAGGCAAAAGATGTGTTCCACACTTTTGGTAATGTTGTTGCTGAAGGGATGTGTATTTATTAGTGTATGACGTGTATGGGTAGAGCTGCAGAAACATACATTACTCGAGAGACAGTCACTGGGATGATTGCTGTGGTTGTCTCGCATATTCCTTCGTGAGAGATAATTGCGTACCGGTATGTCTTTATTTACTCCTCACCAATTAAGCAGTGCAAGTAATATGAGGATTGAAAAACTGTACGATTCGCAGTGTGTGTGTGTTTTGTTTATTTACTTTTTCAGTAAACGTAGGAACACTATGGGAGCATACGGCTGAAATGGGGGTGACCAGTAGCGATATTGGTAGAGCGCTTGGTTTCTAACCGGGAGGACGAGTTAGATTCTCGGCTGGTGGAGATGGTTGGGCAATCTCCTCACACCCCTTGCCTCTGTTCTGATCGCCTAACAGTAAAATAGGTCTATGGTAGGGTAAAAAGGTTACTCGTGACCTCATCTCTTTACTACAAACAAAATAAAAAATAAATATATATATATATATGGCTGAAATCCATACAGGTAGGCCTACTGAACAACATTTAAATGTAAGGAACAAAACCAATACAAGATATAGATGTTGAATAACCTACACATATAACAAAGGTATTATATTAGATCAAGTATTTTATACAGAAAAAGGTAAAGTTGCTTCACAAATACTAGATTGTATACATGGAATGTAGCACAATATATTTAGTTGTAGTAGCATATGGACCGAGGTAGGACAATAATGATAATGACAAAAATGGGATCACAATTTAAACATCATGGGTGACTTTTACAGTAGCCTACTACTTAGATTATAGGCCTATAAGAACTATTATGAATTGTGAAAAATGGAGAAATATTGAGTACTGCAAGTGGTAGCCTATAGATATTAGAAACTATATAGTTATAGCTCGAATATAACCGTTTTCTAAAGAACGGTACATTCTCTAATGAGGGGTATAAAACTGTATAGTTACTGTTCGAAATTAACCGTTCTCTATTGGGGAGTGCTTGACGTTAGATGGGGTTAGTATCAGGGGCCTACAACCAAAAGCAGAGAGTCGCCTCTCCTTATATATTATATTCTCCTTGCCACCAACCCTAATACCAGTGCTGTAATCCTTGGTGAGTGTGCGTGACGCGTGCGTGCGTGTGGTTATTAGTGTTAAATTCGCGTTCACGGTCGGTGTGGCAGTGACGTTCGTTGAGGATGTTCGTGAAGAGGCGCGGGAGGAGGATGCTTGAAGAGGAGAAGGCCGGTAGGTAATAAAGGCTCTGGTTTGAAGTTATTGTTGATTTGAAGTACTGTTTCGCCGTCCCAGGTTCTTCTTCATCCCGTCATGTTCCCTAGCTCCTCCCACCTCCCCCATCCCTGTCTCGCTTGCTACTCTACATCCCTAGTCTCTCCTTGGCTGTACTCCCCGCTCATTATTATCCTCTTCTATACTCCTTCCATTCCTTCCTGTCACCCGTAAATGTCCATCCTGTCTCCACTACTCCACCCGCTTTCCTCCATTCCACCCCCTTTGTCTCCACTCCATCACGCCTCGATCGCGGCATATCATTCCACCTGTCTCCGCCCCCCCCCCCCCCCCCCCCCCCCCCCCCCCCCTTTCCCCGGACTCTCCCCTTTTGTCCGTCCGCACTGCTCCCTCGCTTCTCTCTTCATACCACCTTGCACATGACAATTATTGCATATGTTGATCATGTGTATTTATCTATGTACATTTTGACTACCATGGTAAATTGGAAGTACAAATTTACCCCTATTCTTGCTTCAGTCCCTCCACACCACTCCACCGGCAACCCCTCCTCCCTTATCACCCTCTCTCTCTCTCTCCCCTCCCTTCCACCCTCCCATTTTCCCCACCACCTTGCCTCCCTTCCAAACCACCCATCTCCCTTCCTTCCATACCACCCCAACCATCTCCCTCCCTCCCATCCACCCTGCCTCCCTTGCAAACCACCCATCCTCCTCCCTCCATTCCACCCCACCACCCTTCATCCCTTCCAAATCACCCATCTTCCTCCCTTCCATACCACCCCACCCATTTCCCTCCCTCCCCACCACTCTGCCTCCCTTCCACCCCACTACCCTGCCTTCTTTAGTAGTGTTCGTTCAATAACCTAATAGATCTTAATATAATTTCCCCTGCCATGGACTAAGCCCCAGGGCGGCACTTCTTTCTCACATAATTCCCATATTCTCTCCGAAATACTGTTGCAATAATTGGGACAGCAGTGTTTTGAAGGGCAAGTAACCTCGAGGGGTCGCATGGCCTGTTGTTGCTTGCTTTCCTTTGTTCTCCTTTGTACTCTTTATCCTTCCTTCCACTATCCGTGTTTTCCCCATTCCATTCCTTTCACCTAACACTTTTTCCATCTTCCTCTCCTTTACTTATTGTTGTCATATCTTCCTATGTTAGCTTCGGTTCAATGTTATTTTAATACCACGAATTTTGTTGATATATTTGAAGATAAATATTGAATCTATATGCTCTAAAGATCATAAGAAAATTTGTTTTAACCCTCGGCAAAACATAATAAAAAGTATGGTACTAAAATATCTTTTTCGTAACAAGGTTGTCAATACGGTACTTTCAGTCATCGATAGCTCTAAAGATCATATGAAAATGTGTTAAACCCTCGGAAAAACCTAATATAAAAGTATGGTACTAAAATTTAATTTTCGTAACAAGGTTGTCAATACGGTACTTTCCCGTTATCAATGTACAATCAAGCTGAAAATTGCAGAGTAAACACCATAGACTTCATCGACTTTTCTTTCACCTTCGTATAATCGACAGCCAATTTTTTTTATTTTTTTTATTAAGGGATTAGCACTCAACCAGCGGGGGTGTGGGGGCGGCAGCCCCCACCCATAACACTAGGTTAGGTTAGGTAAGGTTGTTAGGTTAGGCTAATGTCTTTTCAAATCACTATTGGGGGGTGTGTCTCAACATCGATCGATAGGCCTAATGGGGAAAATAGGTTTTCCCGAGATTTCTAATTAATTATAAACACTATATATTGATGCAAATGACCTATTTTGTTTATAAAAAACACTCGGAAAATTCGTGGTATTAAAATAAAAAAATTCCCTTCTAGCTATCATTCTTTAGACCTTAGCTTTCTGTACCTTTTGTTTTTCCTTCGTTTTTGTCCACCCTGTTCTTCCATCTTTTCATCCTACCTCATTCCCTCCCGTCTACCTCTTTTACTGTCCACCTTTCCTTCCTTCCTTCCTTCCTTCCACTTTACCTCTCTTTCACCGTCCCTTCCTTTTTCCTTTTATTTTAGTTAACTTCCTTCGCATCCAAATTACCCTCTTCCTGTCCATTGAATGAAGGTACTTCGTTGTCATGGTAACTCCGATTTCAATTACCTTAGTTTTCAGTTTAATTTTTAATTTAATTTACTGAAACCATTCCGACATCTACATTATATAAATGTAGCATATAAGGTGATATAAAATACTGTTCATGGAAAGGTGTGTGTGTGTGTGTGTGTGTGTGTGTGTGTGTGTGTGTGAGAGAGAGAGAGAGAGTAGGATGTCAATCAACTGAAGAACAGATATACCATATGTATAAACCTTTCTACCATCTGTTTCCATGTGAGTGAAGGAGACAAAGGGATAATCAACCTGTAACAAGTGTCTCCTTCAAAGTTACAGGCGTGACCGAGAGCCAAATTCAAGGTAAGTTAAAATCAAAATATCTGAACACACGGAGCTTGAAGCATTTTAAGTCACAGGATGAGTGAAAGACAGATTGAGGGAGAGTGTTCCAAATTACTTGTAGGAATAGAAGAAAGCCTGGAAAATATCAGTTCACGGTAAACTGCTATTAGCAAATCTTGCAAACGTTATACTAACCTCGATTAATAAAACAAATACCATTCCGTATCCACAGCACTGTAAACTATTCATAATGTAAACACCAACTTCTATTCCGCATCTCCTTTTTATTCAGTCTTCATTTAAAACATTAATTAACAGTGCGTTTCTGTGTGAGGAGAGGGCTTGGTAGGGGTAAAGGAACTAAATAATTGATTATGCTCTAGGCTAATACTACTGTATTTTACTCATTGGACTTGTAATAACTTCTCTCATCGGAACAACCTTCTTGAAATACTGTATACTATTATAAATAATAAGTTGATCATCTCCTTTAGTTTAAAACTGAATAATATCCTAACATTTACTACGCTACCGCAAATCTGTATTCAAATAATCAAATCTATATTTTCTCCTGCAGGACAATAAAGACATGATATTACACAGCCTACAGCCGGAATATGTTGATGCGGTAACAAACTCCTGAATAATCGTATAATGCAGAATACATTTCTTAATCTGAGGTGCCGGCAGGTTTGGTCAGACAACTAGTTTACTAATAGAGCAATGAAAATACATTATGAGTTTATATTACAAAAATAAATAATGATACAATAATTGCAACATAAAGCAATACAACGTATGTCAAATTATGGTAAATTACATAGCGAATTTACAACTAAGTGTTAAGCTAGATCAAATACACATAATGTAATATTCAAGTATCCTATTAAACTATAAAAATTAATAATTTTTAAAATATATAATTATATCATCACCAGAAAATAATCACAATATTTATACTACGTTATAAGACCACTTGATCAACATTATAATATTGCTGAACATAATACTAGCACAACATAACACTATCTATGGAGTACGATGGAGTGATGTTTCCGAAATTAAGGTGTTCTCATCCTTAGATTGATACTTGCATAAAATCAGCATTTAACCCACTGGACCCCAGCGACGCACGTTATGCGTCGCCTATGTATGTAACGCACAGTCCCAGCAACACAATGGTTGCATCCGCCTTAATTACTCTTGTCCTATGGCACCTAGAGGGCCCGATCAGATTTGTATGGGAACTACTTTAGGATCCCACGGAACAATACCGATGGTTGGCAACCCTCCAAGTCCAGCCACGTCCGTGTGGGCGCGCTCGAGATTGATTTTAAAGTATATTGCCTACACATCACCCCATGTTAATTGTGATCCCCCCCCCCCCCCCAAGGACCCCGAAATGACCTAGGTGAGCGGTTTGATGTTGTTTTTCCTTCATTACTAACCCATTCCATGTGTTATCAGCAAAAGAAAACAAATTGACAAGTGGCTGGTCCTGGAGTGTACTTTTTTATTAAATTACTTGGGATTAAGTGAGTTAAAAAGAGTTATGTTAGATAATATGAAATTTTACAGGTTTAGTAAGATATTAAACATACATCGGAGAAACACTATGTCATATATAAGAGGCAGGGCAGTTAAGTCTACTTATTATAATATTCTGATTTGGGAGTAACACTATCGACTAACCTAAAAGCAAGTCAACAATGTACAGAAGTTGTTAAGGAGGCAAACAAGATAATTAGCATTATAGGAAGGTCCTTTGAGCACAAATCCAAAGATGCAATCCTAACTCTTTACAATTCCTTATTCCGTTCTCTTCTGGAATATCGCGTTCAATCCTGGTGCCCCTACTACCGAAAAGATATAGACAAACTAGAATGAGTTCAACGTAGAGTTACCAAAATTATTCCTAGCCTAAAGAACAAACCATACGAGGAGCAGCGTCTTAGATAATTAAATCTATTTCCTTTAACACAGCGCAGATTAAGAGGCGACTTAATTCGGTGTTCAAAATCATCAAATACATCGACAATATGAACTATAGTAAGTACTTCACTATCGACCAATCAAATTATACGCGGGGAAACGGTTGAAAAATTAATGGGAAATCTTTTAATTCGCACAAGTCTAAGAATTTGTTCTTTAATCGAGTTGTCAACTTGTGAAATGGGCTTCCCCGAGACCAAATATACTGCAGCACTGTTGATTCTTTTCAGCTTCACTTGACAAACATCTTGCCTTAAACCCACGACTGACTGCATTTGTAAATTAATAATTTAATGTTTTCCCCCTTCAGATCCATCAAGGATTATTGTGTAGGCTATATACATTACCAAGATGTAACTCTCTGTTTCCCAGATACACGAAATATCCCTTATAACTGTGTTATGTGTGGGGGATGAGATGGTGAATCGCAGAGGCGAAACGGCTTCAGAGATGGAGTTGCTTTGAGCCGGGGTGCTTCGCATGTCTCACTTCCTAGACTGGAACAAGACCTCACGTAGGACCTCACCGTGTTCAGCGGTGTAGTGTAAAGGCTCTCAGCCTATGCCCGAGAGGGAGTAGTTGGAATATAGAAAAAAAATAAAAAATAAAAACTGTTCCCTTGTAATATCTACTAATCCTGCCACGAACATTAGTTCCAGGGCAGTAGTTCCCTTTCCAATGTTCCCTTACCCACTCTAAAACACTATTTGGACACATGATCCTCGGTGTTTTGGAGGACAAGCAGCCTAGAGAGGTCGCTAGACCTGTTGTTGCTTAATTTCCTTTATACTCCTTTGCATTACAACATTCGCAGGAATAACACCAATATTGAGGGCAAACCCAGTCTGCCCTACAATGCACTTTCTCTTTCTATCAAAACATTGTACCACATACACATTATATACTACAATATTGTCAAAAGATTCGTAAAACGTAACAGCCTGTGAGTCCCCAGGGGAGTAGGGGGGAAGGGTGAGTGGACCGAATATGCCCTCATTGGACTATCCCCTGGTATAGACTCCTCAAAGTGCCCTGGACCACTCCTACTCTATCTATCAATTTCTTCAAAATTAGTGGCCTTTCCTCTAACTTCCTCTCTGTGGAACACCATCACTCTTCTAACAAACCTGACTTACTTTTCCTGACTAAAGCCCATTTGTCTAAGGCCTCAGATAGCAAAGCAAACCCTGTATACTCATAGTATTTCTATCCTCAATTCAAAGCCAAAAGTGGACGTTGTGTGTACGTATGCAATAATTTGACTTGCTCTCGTGTTCCTAACTTTGACTCTTGTTAATTTTCAACTCTCTGTCACTCTCTCACTCTCCCCTAATTCTATTGACTATCCAAATGTTGATTTGTAAAGTGGGACACATTCTATGCATCTCTCCCATATCTGAAATATCCGTCTTGGTGGTGTATTGGTTAAGGTGTCTAAAAATCTGTGTGTGATTACCTGGGTTCGAATCCTGGTGGATCATATATATGCTTTCATTAATTTCATTTGGAGGCGTTTGGTGTTGTGGTGAAATTAATAAAAAATAGAATATCCAGCTTGGGTGATTTCAATGTTCAGCACCACCAATGGCTCTTCTCTCATTTCAAAGATGAACCTGTTGAACACTCCAACATCTTTTCTATCCTAAACGACCTAGAGCAGTTAGTTTAGCACCCCACCCATATCCAGGATTGCCTTAGAGATTGACCCAATATCAATGACTTATTTCAAACCTCTAATCCTTCTGCTTACTCTGTAAATCTTCTCCCTCCGTTGGGTTCCTGTTACTTGTCCTACATCTCCAGTACGGCTTTCTGATCCCCACAGCCAGCGGTGTTTATGGCATTTTGGCACTGCCGACTGGGAGGCTCTTCGGCAGTACTTATTTGATTATCCCTAGATTGATTTTTGCTTAAATGGTAGGGGACCCTCAGAGAGTGCCGAGCGCTTTACTGAGGTAATCCTCTCAGGCATTGAAGCATACAGTACATTCAATTTTCTTTCTCTCAAATTAAATCACAAAAATCTTGGTTTATTCATGCTTGATTTACTGATTTCTGCAACTAGGAGGAGGCATTCAAACGGTACTGTCACCTTCAAACTCAAGAATCCCATAATTTTATGTTTCTGCCTGGAATCAAGCCAAATCTGTTCTTTGACTCACCAAAAATTCTTCCATCATTAATCATTGTTCTGAACTTTCCAACTCTAGCTTTTCTCAAGCTTTCTGTCATCTAACCAAAAACTTCTCCAACAATTTTACTTCCTCTTCGTTCCCTCCTCTTTTCCACTTTGATGGTACCACATCTTTCTCTGAAAAAGGTGAACTTTTCGCTCAAACTGTTGCTTAAAAACTCCACCTTTGAATAAATTAACCCTTGGTGCATTCTTGATGTTTCTTTAATCCTGACGTTTTTTTAAAGATCGTATTACCACTCTTTGCTAAGTCAGCTTCCCAGAAGTTAAATGTGCTCAATCTTCTCCGTAGGTTCTTCATTCCCGCACAGCTTCTTGCTCTGTGTAGGGGCACAATGCACCCATGTAATGAGTGTTGTTCCCATGAGTGGATAGGTTCTCTTCATACCATACTTCTTGAAAGGGTATAGCTAAAAACATTTTATCTACATGTCGCAATGTTGCATCTCTCTCACTCTTCTACCGCTATTACAGTAATCGGTGTTCTTCAGAGCTTTCTCAGTGTTTACCTCCTCCTTTATGGAGAGAGCGGGGCACCCGCCTTTCAACACACTCTCACCCCTATTTTGTCCAAGTTTCTAACCCAAGAATAAAACAATCCTATGGGCTCTTCTACTCAACAAAAACACTTTGGAACTCTCTCGTTTAATCTGCCTGTCCCTCATCCTATTACTTAAACTGCTTCAAGCTCTATGTGTCGAGACATTCATTTTGGCTCTAACGTACCTTAAATTTGTCTCTCTGTTATTCTTTGAAATTTAGGGGGATACTTGTTGTTGTTGTTGTTCCTCAAGCTGCCTGGCCGAACAGCCCCAAGGCCCCGAATAAGGCCAAGGCCATAATCGAGCGCCCCCAAAGAACCCTCCCTGCCGACCACAATAAAGCCTGGGTGACCGAAGCCACTCCATGGCGGGGAGCTAAGGAGGGTGCGGAAACGCCCGGGAAACCAAAGCCCCACCCAGGGCCCTGTGCCCCTCAGCAATTATGAAGAGAAAGTTGAGGGGCAAAGGAAAAATGTGACGCATTGGCTTCCAATCATGGTAGATTCGGAGGTCAATCCACGGAAGAGACGCCGTCACTTGAGATCTAAAAAATATATAAGTAAAAGGAACAGTCAGAGTAAGCTATGGGTATGGCAGAGATCGCTCAGTTCTCACTCTGATAGACCAGCCCATCACCAGATACCAGGGGATACTTGTTAGAGGCAGCTTTGCCTCTTATTTCCTTCACTCACATAGAACGAAAAATATAGGTACCGGTATATATAATTATGTATGACAATGCCTTATTAAGCCTCTATAAAATCAACCCTGTTACTTAAGAAACATGAACGTTTATATAGTGTGTAATATGTATGTATCGAGAAAGTTGTAAGAGCCCAGGAAAGAAATTTGCGGCCTGACCTAATTTGCATACTATGCTCCACCGATCCTTCTTTCATCCCAGCAAAATATATACAAATATGTTTGCTTAAAGAAATGTTTTGAAATAATGGTTCGATCGATTCATCCTAATAACATATAATTTTCATTTGAAGGTTTACTAGTAACGTGCATGAAAATAATAAGGGCTAGGCACACATTAGAAGAAATTTGAATATGTTAAAATTAGCAATCGATATCAAAATAATGTACACAAATAGTGCATCGACCAAGTGTCCTTAATAATACATAATCTATTATAAAATTTGGTGTTTTTTCTGTGTTTGTTCGTTGTTCTGTCTTGTGTTTTGTGTTTTCCCTGTTCTTGCTCTGTCTTGAGTCGGCCACCCCCAAGAAAATAAAAACAACAAAATAATAAAATAGAGTAAAATAGAAAATGAAAGTAAAAATAGGAAAAGTGGGGATTGGGCCTGAGCACATACATACATACATACATACATACATACATACATACATACATACATACATACATACATACATACATACATACATATTATGAAACATCAATATTTTCTTATACGTAAATAAGAACAAACACGAATGTGCACCAACACGTGTTCTGCTCCCTTATTCCCGCGGGGTAATGTAATTAGCTATGAAAAATCATGCCTAGCTAGTAAAAAAAATTTACTCGACCGACATTCACTAATAACATAAACATAGTGTAAGATATGGAACACCATTACTTTGCATATAAACACATTCAAACATGAATATGAGCAAAATATTAAAATCTGTATTACACACAGGGTCAAATGTGAAAATGCAAACAGAGATAAATAAGTAATAAGAAAACAAATGTAAAAATACGAATACAAATATCAAACTATGTATATTAATTAGTACAATTTGCCAGAACGTCCCGGACTTCCCAAATTGACTAATTCCTTGAACGTGACGATACTGCGTTGTTATATGTGCGATTAGTTTGTATGGGAAACAGATTAACTTGCTCATGTACTGTAGTCTTGTACACCCTATGTGGTGGATTGTGTTATTATAATTCAATATTGTATTTTATTTAGCGTTATTTCCACATAGCGATTTTGATAAGTTATCTTGCCTTTATCTTGTGTCGTCCCAGTTTTGGTTTGTTTATTTTGCAAGCGTTACATTATAATATAACAAAGTTAGGAAATAAGTGGTCTGGCCTGAATTTGCCTAACAGGACCCGACCCACACCAACCAAGCCTGCCGAGCACTACAACATCCTGGGGAAGTTACTCTTAACACTTTTTAAGGGAGCCCACCTCGCTTTTTTTCTCTTTCTCTCCCTCTCTCTTTGGCTTGTATCCATTCGGCCCCATTCAGCCTACTGTTTTAAGACGTTTACCCCCATCTAGGTGTCAATATTTTCCTGGCGAGCGGTAGCGAGCCAGTATATATATATTTTTGTATTGACAGCAAGCTAAATTTGTAAATTTTTCGATAGAAAAATGTCTCCGGCGAAGCCAGGTTTCTCCATACAATGCTGGCTCGCTTTCGCTCGCCAGGAAGAAATCGACTCCTGCATGGGGATAAACGTCTTAAAACAGTTGGCTGAATGGGGCCAAATGGATACAAGCCAGAGAAAGATAAAAAAGGAGAACAAATATAAAAGCAAATCGGTGACCCCCCCTTAACGGTGTGAGGGTTGGGGTGCATTAAGTGGAGGCGTGAGGGCGCTGCGGCCAGCATTCAAGGGGGTTCCTGGTTATTCAGGGCCCAACACCACTACTATTACCACTAACACCAACATTACCACCACCACCACCACTACCACTACCCCCATCACCACCACTACCACCGCCATCATCACCACTACTACCACTAACACTATCACCACTACCTCCATCGCCACAACTACCACCACCATCACCACCGCTACTACCACTAACACCATCACCACCACTAGAATAACTCGGGTACAGAACCACGAACCAGTTACAGGTGTGGCTCTTAGTTAAATAAGAAACTGTTATGCTTTTCTCTTGTAATTGTATATACTGTATATACAGAAAGTTGCACTTATTTACTAGGTGTATTTTCATACTAGAGTGTTTTAATATCAAATTTGTTAACCCACTCACGATGGCAATTTGATTTGTATTCAAAATGGTTATATTTCTTTGTATTTAACATTATATGTAGTTTATAATATGAATTAATACTGGATGGATGGATTGATTGATTGACCATCACCATCACTACCACCACCACTGCCACCATTACCAACAACCTACCATGGCGAGTACCACTACCTTTACTACCCTTATACTACCACCACCAATACAACCATTACTACTCCCAATTCTACTATCACTGCAACTATAACTGCCACTACCATTATTCCTACCATTAGGCATACCACTATTACTATTATTATGACGAGTTCCACCATTATACAATCATTCCTACAAATAATACTATCACTGCAACTCCCACCACCAATATCATTAATATCCTCATTATTATCACTTCTGGTAATATCACCATAGTACTGCCATTATGATACCAATTAATACCATTGATACCCCCACAAATATTACCAATGCAGTACCCTCACCACGACATCAAGGGTACCAGTATCACCTCTATCAACTGTCACCACTTCCACGTCTGGCACCAATACCATCATTAACCCCTTATGTACCGGTGACGTCTATCAACTGTCACCACTTCCACGTCTGGCACCAATACCATCATTAACCCCTTATGTACCGGTGACGTCTATCAACTGTCACCACTTCCACGTCTGGCACCAATACCATCATTAACCCCTTATGTACCGGTGACGTCTATCAACTGTCACCACTTCCACGTCTGGCACCAATACCATCATTAACCCCTTATGTACCGGTGACGTCTATCAACTGTCACCACTTCCACGTCTGGCACCAATACCATCATTAACCCCTTATGTACCGGCGACGTCTTTTTAAGGGGGGATATCGACTTGAAGGATTTTTTTCTTGACCCCTTTCTCCCTCATGTTTAGCCCCATTGCTTTTGATATTATAAAACGTTTGCCCCATTAGTTTAGCGATTTTAAGAACTTTCACCCCATATTAAGACCTTTCGTGCAATTCAGGTGTCGATTTTATCCTGGCGAGCGATAGCGAGCCTGTAATTTAAGAGGAACCGGCCTTCGGCCGGGAAATTTTTCTAATGAAAAATGTACAAATTTATCTTGAAAGGGACTCAAGGGGGTGTAATGTTAAGCTTGATGGAGGTCTAGGGAACAAACTAAATACCTTCCCTTAAGTCTATTCTAGCTTATATTAGACGATTTTATTCAGCTTAAAAAGGGTCTCCAGCCATTAACAAGCTTAGAACTATCTCACTTAATCCTTTTTACTACCACACATTCTTCTTAAACTGCACATAATCGTATAAATATAGTTAGAATTAAATTGAGAAGACGTCGTCGGTACAAAAGGGGTTAACATATCTTCAAGTAACTCTACTAAAACTACTATTATCCTCACTTCCATCATCGTCACTTCTACCACAATTTGTTACCAACCCTACTAACACTACCTCCATCACTACCAAAAAAAAAAAAAAAAAAAAAAAAAAAAAAAAACTACTACTGCTGCTACTACTACCACAAAGCCTACTAGCACCACTATAAACACCCTCACTCCCAATTACCCTCTACCGTTATTATCACTCCCGCCAATAATATGCCATCACCCGTAAACCTCAACACACAGACAAATACGTTACACACGATTACCATTACTATAGTGTATTCGCTGTAAGTAGGCTAGAAATCATGACCTCTAACCTCTGTAACTCAAAAACGACTATTGTAATTGAGCTAATATTTCTACCAGTTGAGAAGGGTCAGCCAGGTAGGCTAACAGGTGTGAAAAACTACAGTCCATTTGCTCTAGCCCTTTTTGAGTTACAGAGGATAGAGGTCATGATTTCTCGCCTACTTACAGCGAATAGACTATACCTTGTCAACACACACACACACACACACACACACACCACACTACTGGCACCACCACCACCTCTACTACCACCAAGCCTACATTATACACACTAAAAGGGGAGCGGGTGTGTACCAGAGTGGCCAGCCGCCAGTGGTTCAGAGTGTAAGCACCACGGAACTGTCGGATATAATTATGTAAGCTCGCAGACATTAATGCTCGCCTATTGAGATAATCGCTTCGTTGATCATAATACCGCACACGGTATAATATACAAAGTGTACACCGGGACCGAGACGTACAGTACACTCGGATGCAAGAAGTCCCATAGCCCACTGGGAAGATTCGAGGACTTCGCCTATTTCTATTTATCAACTTTGCGTAAGCAGTTTGGTATCGCTCCCCCCCCCCCCCCCCCTATAGTGGGTACCACACAAAACAAATGTCTGTCGTCGTCGTTGTCGTCGTTGTCGTCGTTGTCCGTCTGTCTCGGAACTCCTCCTAGACCGTTGGACGGATTTTCACCAAATTTCACACGAACATTTGTTGTGTGAATGCGAACGTCAGTCAAAAAAGATTTTTTGAATCTATGCAATTGGGTTGATTTTAGGTCTAAAACATGGTTTTGCCCCCCCCCAGCAATGATGGCATTCTTGGAGCGAAAACATCTTGCTACGCATTTGCTAGGTTAAGTTAGTTTAGTTGACATTAGAAGTGATGGTAGTAATATTTGGATTTATGGTGATAGTAGTGATAATGGTGATAATAGTAGTGATGATGGTTGTAGTTGTATTGATGATGATGATAGTAGTGATGATGATGACAGTAGTAGATATGATGGCGACAGTAGTAGTAATGATGGTCATAATAGTAGTGATGATGGTGACAAGTAATGATGATAGTTGTAGTGATAATAATGACAGTAGTGATGATGGTAGTGACGATGATGTGAGTATTAGTGATGATGGTGAGTAGTAGTGAGGATGGTGAAATTTGTAGTGATGATGACGATAGTTGTGGTGATGAAGTTCATAGTAATGGTGATGATGGCAGTAGTAGTGATGATGGTGACAGTAGCATAAATTATGGTAATATTTGTGACAGTAGTAATGATGATGGTTATAGTTGTAGTGATGATGTTAACAGTAGTAATGATGATTGTAAGATGGTGGTGATGATATTAGTAATGATGGTTGATAGTTGTAGTATCAATGATGATAGTAGTGATTAAGATGCTACTGACAATGGACAGTGATGATGGTGAGAGTAGTAGTGATAATTGTAATTGTAGTAGTGATGATGATCATAGTAATGGTGATGATGACAGTACTCGTGATGATTGTGGCAGCTGTAGTGATGATGGCAGTAGTAGTGATTAAGTTGATTGTGATTGATGATGGTATTAGTAGTGATGATGGTAACCCATCGCAGAGTTGGGTATGCCGTTTTGATTTTGGGCAAAACGGCGCGTCTACTTTATTGATAAGAAAGTTCCATCCAAAAATCAATCCAGATAGTACCAGCAAGAACCACTGTCTGAGTAGGTATATCTGTGTTTATCGGCTGGCCAGTGGGTGGAACAGTGTAGCTTAACCCTTTCACGTATTTATGACGCAGAGGTTGCTAGATTAGCAATAAGAAATAGAATTCTCTCACTCTTATAATTACCTCTCCAAAATTAGTTTTCTGCCCACAGCTAACTCAAAGACAACTGCAGAGGTTGAAGTAACTAAACTAAAAGTTTCTAAATACCCCTGATGGTAACAAAGGCTTTAAAGTATCCCCAATAGGCTCAAAATCGCGTCATATGTCGGAGAGGGTTAAATTATAGGCGTTACGCTGTATGGTTATAACCACACCGAAGTAAGTATACACAATTAACTTATCTAAATTCACTGTGGAAATTAAATTGATATATTGCGTCACCATATGGTAGTCCTAATAGTATACCAGTGCACAATATACTGTATATAATACTAAATCATATTTTTACTTTTGCCAACATTGAGTTGTTGTTCACCGGTTGCCTCGTGATATCGCGGCTGATAACCTCTATTACTCAAGTAAGTTGTGATTTATTTGTGGTGGTTGCTGTCTCGAAGGGCGACCAGGGCAAGTCGTGCAGAAATTACCAGAGTAATTCTTTGCTTGGTATGAGATGCTTACATTTAGACATTTCGAAGCACATTTAGGCCTACATTCTAAAAAACAGGGGGGGGGGGAACGTAAATAGAGGGAGCCAGGACATCACTCCCAACACATACAAAAATGACCCAACTCTGAAAAATAGGGGGGGTGGGGGGTACGCCCCCACCTTAATTCGGCCCTGTAAAACTTATAATCATCTTGGTATAGTGACTTGCCTAGGCCTATTTCAAACTACTGAAAGCAGCTGGTAAACCTATAGGAAGATGTCACCACCTTCGGGAAGATAGGATAAGATTGGGTTAGGTATAGGAGAGGATGGTAAATATTAGATTAAATGGATTGGTTAATAGGGTTCAATTGCCCTAATCTAACTCTGCTAATTTAATCGAATAATCTATGACAACCATGCTAACTATCGCACCCTACCTAAACTAGGTAGGAGTTGTGTTAGCAGGCACTTTGTTACATAGTCGCACGTTCACAGTTACATTCACGTCTAATTTGACTGCTATTATTTGCCCCTGCTGGTAGTGTATAATTATGATGATGACAATAAGTCATGGGGGGTGAGCTGGGCAAAGCCCCCCTCAACCCATTATTGTATCCCACGGCCAGTAACAAAACAATTTACCCAACACCTGGCGGTGAGATACAATAATGGGGTGAGGGGTGCTTTGTGCTCCTCACCCCCATGATAAACCAATAGATACTCTTAACCTACGACATTCAAATATTTTGGGTTAGCGTAGCCTAATGCCTAATGGCAATCCAAACATCCTAGGATGTCTTATATCCAGTAAATATTAGAACTGTGCCACTGGAAGAAGTCAGTCGGATAAATCTACAGTTATACTACCCCTATTTTGTCACTACTTTGTTGGTACTATTAGGATAATATTATTAGTAGTAGACTTAGTATGGTTTGATGATGCGTGGAAACAATTATTTGACTTGAAATAGATTATTGAAGTATTACAAACCTTCGGCAAAGTGAGACTCGTCTGCCGCGGTTTCTTCGTCCGCGGTTTGTTTTCCTGGGTGTACAATCGTTTGGGCCGCGGCGTACTTGTTTTCTCCCCCTACTGTCAATATATATGATGATGACAATAAGTCATGGGGGGGGGGGGGGGGTGACGGGGGGCAAAGCGCCCCTCATGGGGAAAACGGTTTTTCAGAGGCTTGTAATTACCTCCAAACACTATATATTGATGAAAATTAACACAGAAAACGATATAAATCCATGGGAAAATTAGTGACATTAATACAAATAACATTAAGTTTCCGCGTTTGCTGAACCATCCAAAAGCACGCTAAAATGGGTGCGTTGAAGGGGGGAGGTGGGGGGTAGTGGGGGAGGAGTAGTATAACTGTAGATTTAACAACAGTTCTAATACCCAACGCAAAGAAATGCTTTGAGAGGTAGTTGGTACAAGCTAGCACCAGGGTATGATGGTCAGACCAAATTCATGTATATCACTCCTATTAGACAATTCCTGAATTTCCTGAAAGCCACCAAACTTTATGATATCTGACTACAGACAGTTACATGACTTGACTTTGCACCTCCTCACCGAACACTAGCCTTGTGACTTGTGAGAGCCCTGGCCCAGTGAGCTAATATGAAATATACACATCAACAACAACAACAACAACAACCCAGGATGCTTTTCAAAAATACGTCTGGTCTGAATTCAAGTACAGCAAAATTAATCAAAATATTCTCACTGTATTGCTTTGAGTGAACTTTGGCATAATTAACTGGTGCCCTAGAAAGATTATTGGTATTTATTACCGAAACTACCACTAATTAGTTCTCAATATTTGAAAGCTATTATAGAATAAGGATGTTGCAAAGATCATATTAAAATGGGGTTTAACCTCCGGAGATACATTTTATGTACACTATATAAAGTACTGTAAACACGAAAAAAACTCTCCCTTATTGACGTCAGTGAAACTCTTATTAAGCCCCCTTACTGTTAAAATAGATGCTGATACCAATAAGTCTTGGGGGGGGGGGGGGGGGTGAACCCATCCTGTATCCAAAGGCAAACAAATTGTATATTTACTCTGAAAATGACTTACATCTGAGTGTTTTAAGATCGTTGGATAATGGGAGAAATAACAAATTTGCTGGGGATTGTAACTGATTTCAACTACTGTATAGTGATGAAAACTACCTAAAGCCAAAAAGAAAAACCAATGGAAAATTAGTGGTAGTTTTGGTAATATTTTCCAGATATTATACCATACACTCACATACGTGTATATCGCCATTATTATTGAAGAAATATCACAGAGGGTATTACCCCACCTTTTTTATTCTTATTTTTTTTTTTTTTTTTTTTTTTTTTTTTTTTTTTTTTGGGGGGGGGGGGTTCAAGAGATATGATAATACTCTTGTCTCCGGGAGGGGTATTTTTTTTTTTTTTTTTGGGGGGGGGTTCTAGAGATATGATAATACTCTTGTTTCGGGGAGGGGTATTTTTGGGGTGGGGTGGGGGGGGTTCTAGAGATATGATAATACTCTTGTCTCCGGGAGGGGTATTTTTGGGGTGGGGTGGGGGGGGTTCTAGAGATATGATAATACTCTTGTCTCCGGGAGGGGTATTTTTGGGGGGGCGGGGTTCAAGAGATATGATAATACTCTTGTCTCCGGGAGGGGTATTTTTAACTCTTAGTGAGCTAAATACACATTTTGTTGTCAACTATAGTCTATAAATACAAATTATTTGTTTTATTGAAACAAAATAATGATAGTCAGTTTGTAGCCAATCTTGAAGTTATCCAAAATGAATATATCAAAATCAGGACAGCATATGTAAACACATTATACTTGCTATATAGCTGGCAATGCGTCGATCAAATATCCCTCATCCATCACTCCTCGAAGTAATGGACCTCGCCTTGCATACAGTTTAATAAGGGGTTGTATTCCTTCAATAATGGGTTGTATTCCTTCAATAATGGGTTGTATTCCTTTAATAATGGGTTGTATTCCTTTAATAATGGGTTGTATTCCTTCAATAATGGGTTGTATTCCTTCAATAATGGGTTGTATTCCTTTAATAATGGGTTGTATTCCTTTAATAATGGGTTGTTTTTGGGGTTCTTTAATATAATAATGGGTGTATTCCTTTAGTATTTTAATAATGGGTTGTGGGTGTATCCTTTAATGGTTGTATTCCTTTTAATGAATAATAATGGGTTGTATTCCTTTAATAAGGGTTGTATTACTTTAATAATGGGGGTATGGGTTGTATTACTTTAATAATGGGTTGTATCCTTTAATAATGGGTGTATTCTTAATGATATAATAATGGGTTGTATTCCTTTAATAAGGGTATTACTTTAATAATGGGTTGTATTCCTTTAATAATGGGTTGTATACTTAATAATGGGTTGTATTCCTTTAATAATGGGTTGTATTACTTTAATAATGGGTTGTATTCCTTTAATAATGGGTTGTATTCCTTTAATGAATATAATAATGGGTTGTATTCCTTTAATAATGGGTTGTATTACTTTAATAATGGGTTGTATTACTTTAATAATGGGTTGTATTCCTTTAATAATGGGTTGTATTACTTTAATAATGGGTTGTATTACTTTAATAATGGGTTGTATTACTTTAATAATGGGTTGTATTCCTTTAATAATGGGTTGTATTCCTTTAATAATGGGTTGTATTCCTTTAATAATGGGTTGTATTACTTTAATAATGGGTTGTATTCCTTTTATGAATATATATGTAAATGTAATTGTACGAAACCTATAAGCATTTTCCATTACAAATGTTAATCATTAATTTTTAAATATTACCAATTCTCGTAGTTCACCCATTCATTGTTCACGGTCTGGCATACCCTTAAGGGGAGGTTTTTAGTTCGTTCCCTAGAATTCCATCAATCTTAAAATGACACCCCCTTGACCCCCTTTCAAGATAAATTTGTACATTTTTCGGTAGAAAAATGTCCCGGCTGAAAGCCGGTTCCTCTTAAATTACAGGCTCGCTATCGCTCGCCAGGATAAAATCGACACCTGAATTGCACGAAAGGTCTTAATATGGGGTGAAAGTTCTTAAAATCGCTAAACTAATGGGGCAAACGTTTTATAATATCAAAAGCAATGGGGCTAAACATGAGGGAGAAAGGGGTCAAGAAAAAAATCCCTCAAGTGGAGATCTCCCCTTAAGACACCATATCATTTTTCGCCTTCACCGTCGACTTGAAATGTCAAAATCACCTGTATGTACAGCCAACTCGTTTAATACACAGTCTCAGATACCTTAGTTATGCCATTATATGCTTTTCAGTTTTCTTATTATTTCTTAATTTATCCCTTTTCTGTTCTATATAGTGCAAATATAATATATATAAAACTTTGAAGCTTCTAATAAGCCTATACAATATTCTGAAACTGCGGATGAAACGAGCTGACGGTATGTGTGCATATGTTTCATTAATCCAGCTGGTCATGTTGACGTACCCTCTGCCATCACCTGACTTTTGATCGACAGATATCCTAACCACGCAACTCCCGGATATCCCCTTTTTCTGACCTTTTCTAGTTCACCCATTCCAAATTCATCTCTCAACCCTTTCATGCCGATTCCGCCAAGTAATATTTCATTCTGACAAGATCCAAACAATGTTATTCAATGTTTTTGTTCTGTGTATGAAGGAGACAAAAGTCAAAGCTGCCTGTAACAAGTGTCCCCCTCATAGTTAAGAGTGAAAGAGCCATATTATTATCTTTCTATCCCTCTCTCTTTGACTTGTATCCATTCGGCCCCATTCAGCCTACTGTTTTAAGACGTTTACCCTCATCCAGGTGTCAATATTTTCCTGGCGAGCGGTAGTGAGGCAGCATATATTATACTTTTGTTTTGACAGCAAGCTAAATTTGTAAATTTTTAGATAGAAAAATTTCTCCGGCAAAGCCGGATTTCTCCATACAACGCTGGCTCTCTATCGCTCGCCAGGAAGAAATCGACACCTGGATGGGGATAAACATCTTAAAACAGTTGGCTGAATAGGGCCGAATGGATACAAGCCAGGGAAAAAGAGAAAAGGAGAGAAAGATAAAAAACAGCCGGTGACCCTGGTTAACATCTGAGTTAGGAGGATTTGTTGACATAATTATACAGTATATGTAATCCCGTTGCTTGTAGTTCACATTATCGGTGAAATATTTACTATGCTGAATACTTGTTTAGGTAATAGTTATAGCAATAGTAACAGTTCCTTGATATTAATATATGCAGAGAACACATTTCAAGTAACACTAATTTTACCATACATACTATTTTACCATACATACTATTTTACCATACATACTATTTTACCATACATACTATTTTACCATACATACTATTTTACCATACATACTATTTTACCATACATACTATTTTACCATACATTACATACTATTTTACCATACATACTATTTTACCATACATACTATTTTACCATACATACTATTTTAACATACATACTATTTTACCATACATACTATTTTACCATACATACTATTTTACCATACATACTATTTTAACATACATACTATTTTACCATACATACTATTTTACCATACATACTATTTTACCATACATACTATTTTACCATACATACTATTTTACCATACATACTATTTTACCATACATACTATTTTACCATACATACTATTTTACCATACATACTATTTTAACATACATACTATTTTACCATACATACTATTTTAACATACATACTATTTTACCATACATACTATTTTACCATACATACTATTGTTCCTACAATATTTGTTTTCTCAAAAGATTATATCGGAGTTACATCAACAAAACTAAATAAAGAAGTACCAAAACGGATACAGAAGTAGATACATATAGTAATAATTGCATAAATATACAAAAATAATAATGACAAATTATGTAACGATACAAACAAACTTGCTCTTCTCAGTATCTTGAATCGCCAAAGCTAACATTTAAGGGATGCCTGTGTTCCTCAAGCGAGTACAAAGGAAATTGGCATTTTTAGAAAAGTTAGTGGGGTGCAAAAATATTTCCCAGAAAAGATGGCAATAAAACTAGCAGACGGAACAAGACCGTGGGAAGGTCAAGGTACAGACGCTCGTAAAATCCATGTCACTTTTTATAAACTTTTCATTATACTAAATTCAACTGAGGAAGAAGTAGACGATTATATAAAGCAATTGAGAATGTATGCCCAGAATGTACAGTCGGGGCCATTAATGCCTACACACCTATTTGCATCATTAACCCTTTGAGTACCACCGACGTGTGTTATATTGTATTCTAGCTATATTTAGATGATAGTATGCAGCTTAGGAAAGATATGTGGTAGTTAAAAGGGTTGGTTGAGATAGTTTGAAGCGTTATTATTGCTAGAGGTCCTTCCCAAGATGAATACAATCGTCTAATAGTTGCTAGAATATGATAAAGAAGACGTTGCTGGTACTCAAGGGGTTAAGAAACATAAACGAGACAACACTACATTATTATACGTCTTATAGGTCCAGAAATACACATTCCAATAGTAGTAACCTTAATAGTGATTACGGTTGTACTGTAATGGCCACAACAAAGGATGCATCTCGTGCCCTCGTGCTGAGCAAACGAAACTCCGAAATACAATATATCCGGTAAACACAATATACACTAAGGACAAGGGACTGGAGTTCTCGAAAAGGGGCTCCAGTCCTAAAAATGTGTTTGACTTGCAGTGTGCTGGCTTAATAATCCAGAAGGGTTGATAGCCTCTGAAGTCCTATTTTAACTAACTAATTACTAAGGATAATAAATTGTGTGTGATCGTTAAATATATCACGGCAGCATTAATTATGAACATTATTATGCTATTAATATACGCTCAGTACGGCATTCACACTTCACTAATTGAAAATATGTTTCCCATTTAATAGCACTAACCCAAGTGTGATTTTGATGATCAATATTGGGTACCTATTAATTTGAAATGAATCAAACCCAGACGAAATACTACTAAGTTACACTCTATATCACACATGTTTCAGAAATATGTGTTCATGGTACACAAACCGAAATACGTGTCACTGGCCAAAAAATTCGCAGGGACAGGAGACAGGTATGAAGCATGATAGACGTGTGGTGGTAGAAATCCAGTGTGGTTTATGATAGAGTTGTGAGTCCAGCTTAATCAGAGATGCGTGAGTAAGGGGAAAATGAGCAAAGAGTGACAATGAGGCGTTGATAGAGATGATTTTAAAGATGGACAGATGTGCAGGTGTTGAGAATGAATGTGGACAATTTCAGGCGTGCAGCAAAAAGGACAAGTGTGAAGCATAACAGGTAAATGAATGTATAAGGAAGGTAGTTGTGGATCATGTCAGTGGTAGGTGTGGACAAGGAAACGAGTGCAGGCTGTGATAGGTGTGCAGATATAGAGATTACATGTAACGAATGCCAGATGAGCAGTTGTAGAGAGCATGTCTGAAGCATAAACAGTGTGCTGGTGTACAGGATAATTCAAAGCTTTATAAATGTGCAGGTATAGAGGATAGATGTGAACAGTTACAGATGTACATGTCTCATTAAGGGTATATCATAAGCATGATATATAGATTAACATGTGTGTTCAGGAATATAGTAAATGTGAAGCATGGCAGGATTGCGGCTGAAGAGAACAAGTATGTGAACAATGAAAGGTGTGCACATCAGTGAAAAACACGACAGATAAGATATATTAGAGAACAGGTGTGAAGAATGACAGGTGTATGAAAGGACACATGAAAGGCACGAAATGTATGCGAGGTTAAGGAGGGTCACTTGCTTTTTTTCTCTCCCTTTCTCTCTGTATCTGGCTTGTAACCATTCGGCCCCATTCAGCCTAATGTTTTAAGATTTTTTTTGTTTTTTTTGCTATATTCCAACTACTCCCTCCCGGGCATAGGCTGAGAGTCTGTACATTCTTCCTGGTGAGCAATAGCGAGATTATATGGAGAAAACCGGCTTTGCTGGATACATTTTTCTATCGAAAAATGTACTCATTTAGCCTGCTGTCAAAAATATTAAAAACAAAAAAATGCTGGCTCGCTAGCGCTCGCCAGGAAGAAATCGACACCTGGATGGGGTTAAAAGACTTAAAAGAGTAGGCTGAATGGGGCCGAATGGATACAACCGAGAGAGAGAGAGAGAGAGAGAGAGAGAGAGAGAGAGAGAGAGAGAGAGAAGGAGAAAGAAAAAGCAGGTCACCCCCCTTAAAGAACGACTGTGAAGAATGACAGGTGTGTGAAAGATGAATTATAATCACAACAAATATGCGGGGTGAGAAGAATAACAGGTGTACGAGAGGAAAAGGCAGGTGTTAATTAGATGAGCATGGAACCATATAGACGTAAATGAATAATTGATGTAGAAGATATGTGACAAATATGAAGCCTGACCAAATATAATAGGCTTAGAGAACAGGTGTGAAGAATGACAGGTGTGTGTGGGGACCGAGGACATATATGTCGGTCAGTGTTCAGTGTAATATTCATGGGGTAAGGCTTGTTCTCGGGGACCTGTGGCCGGCCAGATCAATGTATGCTCGTCTTTGCCTGGGTAAGTGATGCGGCAAGCAAGGACTCCAGAAAATACCCGACATTTACAGTCGACTGTTACTATAGTCGTTTTGTTTTACTCCATCTGATACAAAATTGAATCCCTTAGCACGTTATGTATCGCTTGTTAACCCCTTCACCACCATTACATAATATTCATCCTATTCTGGTTACCGTTAGACGATTTTCTTTTGCATATAATTTACCTCTACGACTCGAGTGGGTAAATACTATCTAAATAAACCCTCTTGATAAAATAGGTCCTTCTTAAGCTGCATAAAATCATCTAATTGTATCCATAATCAAAGGTAAAAAGGTGTCATGGGGCTAAAGGGGTTAATGCAAAATATGACACTGCTATGTCTCTGCGTCATATTATTGCCAAGTTTTCATAATTAGCAACATATTTCGCTGCACAAACTAGGTAATAGCCGAGTAATCAGGACGGCAAGATAGCAATATGCCATCAGCTGCAACAATAGACTATAGTGACTGTTTGACTATCAAGAGTTCAAGACTCCTCACCATTCGCACTTCTTCACCTATCCCCATCGATATGATGACATTTTAGTCCGTATTACTAGACACTCACTATTAATATCCGTGATAATTAATATAGTTGTGCAGTTATCCAAGCCGGATATTATGTTAGGTGTTGTAATTACATTGAGAAAATTGTAATTATGTCCCAGTATTTATCATTGTAATTATAACAACTATACCCAATTCCAAATAAGGCCTAAATTCTTGAACGTGAACCTCTTTATCTCACAAACGACTCGAGTAATTGAGCTAATATTCCTATCATTTGGAAAGGGTCAAGCAGGGAGGAAATGGTGTGGACATTTATAGCCCGTTTGCTCTTCACCTTTTTTATTTACAGAGGTTAGGGTTTACCATTTCTGGCCTACCTTTTTGGAACATAGTATAGTGTATAATACACACTACGGCACACCTATAGTAATTACCACCAATAACGAAAGCGTTTGTCTAGGAATACAAACCTTTATGTTGGACAGTTACTACCAGATTAGTTTACTAAGTTTAAAGGGGGTCACCGGTTTTGTTTTATCTTTCTCTCCTTTGCTCTCTTTCTCTGGCATTCGGCGCCATTCAGCCAACTGTTTTAAGACGTGTATGCCCATCCAGGTGTCGATTTCTTTCTGGCGAGCGAGAGCGAGCCAGCATTTTATGGAGAAATCCGGCTTCGCCGGAGAAATTTTTCTATCGAAAAATGTAAAAATTTAGCTTGCTGTCAAAACAAAAATATATATATGCTGGCTCGCTACCGCTCGCCAGGAACATATTGACACCTGGATTGGGGTAAACGTCTTAAAATAGTAGGCTGAATGGGGCCGAATGGATAAAAGCCAAGGAGAGAGGGAGAGAAGGAGAAAAAAAGCGAGGTGGGTTCCCTTAATATTTCTAGATGTCAAAAGGGATAAATCATATTCCAACTAACACCTTTAACCCACGACATAATTCTTAATTAAATTGGCTGAGGTATCTATAATAAGGCATTATTTGGCGTCATCTTAATAACAGTACTAATTATTTGTCATAAGTGGGATTAGTTAACAGCTGATGTTCATATGTTTATAGGATTACATTAGTTAACAGCTGATGTTCATATGTTTATAGGATTACATTAGTTAACAGCTGATGTTCATATGTTTATAGGAATACATTAGTTAACAGCTGATGTTCATATGTTTATAGGAATACATTTATGTTTATACGAATACATTTATGTTTATAGGAATACATATGTTTATGGGAATACATTAGTTAACAGCTGATGTTCATATGTTTATAGGAATACATTTATGTTTATAGGAATACATTAGTTAACAGCTGATGTTCATATGTTTATAGGAATACATTTATGTTTATACGAATACATTTATGTTTATAGGAATACATATGTTTATGGGAATACATTAGTTAACAGCTGATGTTCATATGTTTATAGGAATACATTTATGTTTATAGGAATACATTAGTTAACAGCTGATGTTCATATGTTTATAGGAATACATTAGTTAACAGCTGATGTTCATATGTTTATAGGAATACATTAGTTAACAGCTGATGTTCATATGTTTATAGGAATACATTAGTTAACAGCTGATGTTCATATGTTTATAGGAATACATTTATGTTTATAGGAATACATTAGTTAACAGCTGATGTTCATATGTTTATAGGAACACATTTATGTTTATAGGAATACATATGTTTATGGGAATACATTAGTTAACAGCTGATGTTCATATGTTTATAGGAATACATATGTTTATACGAATACATTTTCCTTAATTTAGAGAAGCACAAATGAATTGAAATATGTTTAAGGCATGGTACTTCATTTGGAATGGAGTTATATTTTAATAACACAGGGTTAGAATAATCCATTACATTTCAAGGACCTTCTAAACTTACATATATATCGGGAAGGATAGGTATTCTATGGACCGACATAAAGCTAAAATTATGACAATTGAAAACGGTTAATACATCGGTAAGTACCCAATTTACAATTTACTTCTTCAATTGTTGTATTAGAGTTTTTGCTTCCTACTATTCAAGAAGACTTCATAATGGAATTATGTTGGTGGTATGCGTACAAGATATTTGTTTAAAACATACCTTTATATGCACCAGTTCATTACGATATTGAGTACGTACTGATAATTCATTAAATATCACATATTGATATTGTGTTTTTACATTGATACTGAATTCCAGTTAATATTTCACACATTAGTTTGGATGTGAGTAGTTTACATTTAATGAGATTTTAAACTAATTATCTACTATATAATAAACTTCATTGTTTTTCTTGATTGCCATGACATTAAATACAAATTAGAGAAACATCGACCCAGTTTTCTTAGAGCATGAGAGCCTTGAGAGCCTGTACAAACACTGGTACAGTCACTCGTACACAGTCCCGGTCCATTCATATGCAGACGACTCTACCTTACACCACTCGATTAGTTTCCAGAACGCCCCAGCCAGCAGTCCCTCAAAAGTAAACGTAATGAAGCCATAAAATACTTATCTTCTGATCTAGCTACTATTTCCAATTGGGGTAGAGAAACCTTGTTGCATTTAATGCTTCCCAAACTCAATTTATCCATCTTACTACCCGTCACGAACCTCCAGAGGACTATCCCTTATTCTTCAACAATACAAAAATCAACCCTTCATCGTCTCTCAATGTTCTTGGTGTCTCTTTTTCTTCTGCTCTCACTTGAAAAGACCATATTACCAGTCTCGCTAAGGCAGCCTCCCAGAAGCTGGGTGTGCTCAACCGACTCAAGGGGTTCTTTACCCCTGCGCAGCTTCTCTCTTCGCCGCAGTGTTGCATCTCTCTCGCTATTCTATCGCTACTACAATAATCAGTGTTCCTCGGAGCTTTCCCAGTGTATACCACCTCCTTTACGTAGGTTACGTAGTACCCGCCTTGCAAGACAATCCCACCCCTACTCTGTGCAACTCTCCAGCCCAAGAGTGAAACGCTATTCTCAAACTTTCTTCTATTCAACTGCTGAGCTCTGGAACTCTCTCCTAGAATCAGTCTTTCCCTCTTCTTATGACTTAAATTGCTTCAAACTCCGTGTGTCCAGGCATTTTAGCTCGAACGTCCCTTGATTTTGGCCCTGTCACTCTTTGAAATCTGGGGGAGGCACTCGCTGCCGGCAGTTATGCCTTTTGTCTCCCTCATTCACATACAAAAAAAAAAAAGTGGACCTATTTCTAATTATGGACGTATATAACTGGAAAAACAAATACGAATATATTTGTCTATGCATCAGCTATAAAACTATTTATTGAAAAGCAAGTTCCAAACAAAAATCTATCCAGATAGGTACAATTACATAGTGACAAACAAAGGGGTCCACGAATGTTCATATGTGACTGTACCTCAGCCACCACTACCTACCCGATCACCACTGCTACATGTTCACACGAAACTAGCTATCCATCATCCCCATCACCCACGCCAGCACCTTCCCACCCACATCACCCCTATTCCCATCACCACCCCTATTACCACCATCACCCCCACCACCGACCCACCGCCGCCTCTCAATCGCTAGCCAGGCCCGGGGATTATGGAAAGAAATATGGTAAACCTCGCGAGTGTTAGGCGGTAAGTAGGTCAGCTTTAAGGGGAGATCTCCACTTGAGGGATTTTTTTCTTGACCCCTTTCTCCCTCATGTTTAGCCCCATTGCTTTTGATATTATAAAACGTTGGCCCATTAGTTTAGCAATTTTAAGAACTTTCACCCCATATTAAGACCTTTCGTGCCATTCAGGTGTCGATTTTATCGTGGCGAGCGATAGCGAGCCTGTAATTTAAGAGGAACCGGCCTTTGGCCGGGAAATTTTTCTACCGAAAAATGTACAAATTTATCTTGAAAGGGGGTCAAGGGGGTGACATTTTTAGATTGCTGGAGGAGTAGGAAACAAACTAAAAACCTCCCCTTAAAGGGCGAAGGGCCGAGTGTATTTCATGCAGCGTAGATGGGCACTTTGTACTGTTGCTATGTAAGGCTGGCTGTATTTCATCACATTAATGGTTTTATGTAAAGTAACACTATGCATTAACCCCTTCTGTACCGGCGATGTTATTCCTATTTTTATTCTAGCAATATTTAGACGATTTTGTGCAGTTTAATACAGATTTGTGGTAGTAAAAAGGGTTAAGTGAGATAGTTCGAAGCCTGTTAATTACTGGAGGTCCTTTAAAACTGAATAAACTCGTCTAACAGTAGCCAGATGTTACATAGACGTCGCCGGTGCAGAAGGGGTTAATGGTTTGACTTCATTATGATAACATTAATACAGATGGGTAAACTGATACCTTCACCTTCACTCTTCATAAACTTGTCAATACTCATTATCACCACTTCATACTATAGGCTACATGTCATGTCTGAACAGCTGTGCACATAGCAACACCTAGAGAGCAATATATTAACCCCTTCAGACTCATATGACGCAGAGGTTGCCAGATTAGCAATAAGAAATAGAGTTATCTCACTCTTATAATTACCTCTCCAAAATTAGTTTTCTGCCCACAGCTAACTCAAAGACAACTGCAGAGGTTGAAGTAAACAAACTAATGGTTTATAGATACCCCTGACGGTAACAAAGGCTTTAAAGTATCCCTAATAGGCTCAAAAATCGCGTCCGGATGTGAGAGGGTTAATCAGTCTAGCGCCGATTAACATAGTACTATCTAGTTTAATTAACTCCAAGCTGTTGTGCATCTCAATTAAATGAAATATATAACTTACAATACAAGGCATAGGCTCGGTGCGGTGCAAGGCATAGGCTCGGTGCGGTGCAAGGCATAGGCTCGGTGCGGTGCATAGTTATGAATAGGTTCAGCCAGATGAGACGTGGTGTTGCCGTATAAACTATACTGTAGGTCAGAATTTGGTTACCTTAAGGGGAGGTTTTTAGTTTGTTTCCTACTCCTCCAGCAATCTAAAAATGTCACCCCCTTGACCCCCTTTCAAGATAAATTTTTACATTTTTCGGTAGAAAAATTTCCCGGCCAAAGGCCGGTTCCTCTTAAATTACAGGCTCGCTATCGCTCGCCAGGATAAAATCGACACCTGAATGGCACGAAAGCTCTTAATATGGGGTGAAAGTTCTTAAAATTGCTAAACTAATGGGGCAAACGTTTTATAATATCAAAAGCAATGGGGCTAAACATGAGGGAGAAAGGGGTCAAGAAAAAAATCCCTCAAGTGGAGATCTCCCCTTAAACCTACCGTCGTTGTGTATAGTAATGGAGGCAACACTCGGCACTCTCAAGCATTACTATATTAAAATACTGGCTACACGTTGCTAAAAAATAATAGTTATTTAATCTGTAGAGGTACATTGTGCTGTAAACATAATTTCGCGATTATATTTATTATTTATTTTTTGGCGTTAACTTGTATTTGGAAAACATAAATAATAATAACAAAAAACATATTTGCGTGATCAAACATGTGCGTCTGATTGGTTGACTACACTCATGATTTGTTAAAATCGTTGGTGGAAAACAAACAAACATGTTGTGCTTTAAAATAGAAATACCAAGCTGTTAAAATGAGAACCTGCATTTATTTTAATACAGTGATGGCATTTTTTGAAGAGCATAAGTAACTTTTCCTAAATACAAACGCAAAAATAATTCGTGATTGAGTGGAATGTACCCTTTATTTTGTTATCTTTCTCTCTCTCTCTCTCTATCTATCTATCTCTATCTCTGTTTCAGTATATATATATATATATATATATATATATATATATATATATATATATATATATATATATATATATATATATATATATATAAGTCTCACAAGGAAAAGGAGAACCAGCGTAGTAGCGAACATCTTATCTTTATTGGTTACCAATTTAAGTTTATCAAGGGTGATTTACCCTCCACGGTATTAAAACATGAAGACCGTCTCAACAGAACACTTCGCTCCCTTAAGGTCGACATTGGTATGGATAATTTTAATTATATGTACGCTTCAGCCTCTAAACCAGGTAACCTCTATGGGCTTCCAAAAGTTCATAAACCTAACACCCCTTTACGCCCTATCATTTCTGCTACAGGCTCTTTTAATCATAATACAGCGAAATTCTTGGTCCCTATAATTTCCCCACTCACCACCAATCACTTCACGGTTGCCAATTCCGCAGACTTTGTCAAAGATATCACGTCCCTCAGCTTCGATCACCCAGTCACTCTTGCTAGCTTTGATATAGAATCTTTATTCACAAATGTCCCATTACATGACACAACTAATCTTATCACTAATAACATTCCCATCTCTACCCTCTCTTCATTTGGCCTTAATAAGCAATCATTCCATACCCTACTGGAAATCGCTGCCCACCAATCACTTTTCTCATACAATGACAAGTTGTTCACCCAAACCGATGGTGTGGCGATGGGGTCACCCTTGGGTCCCTCATACACAAATGCTTTCCTTTGCCACCGCGAGGAGATTTGGTTGAATAATTGTCCTCCAGATTTTAAACCCATATTCTACCGTAGGTACATGGATGACACATTCTTGATTTTTAAGCACCCCACTCACATCGAACAGTTTCTGTTATACCTAAACTCACAACATCCCAGTATCAGATTCACACATGAAGTAGAAGATAATCAATAACTCTCCTTCCTTGATACTCTTACCACCAAACACCCTACTTCCCTTTCCACTGGTGTTTATCGTAAGCCCACTTTTACCGGTCTAGGTACAAATTTCTTAAGTTTCATACCTCTTAAATATAAAACCAACAGTATCATGAGTCTTCTTAACAGAGCATACAACTAATACATTTTTATATACTCCCAGTCAGACTCGATCCTCCAACAGTCGGGACAAAATAATGTCCTGGATTAAAGGTTGGACATTCGTCCTGACTGCACTCAACTAGATTGTTGTTTGTGTATCAACACACTGTATACGCATTATGAACAACGATTATGAAAAACCAAATATATATATATATATATATTTGTTACTGTGTGTGAAATCACGGAAAAAATTTATTTCGATTAAATGTAATGCTCTAAATTGTAATGAGCTAATATTGAGTTAATATTTTTGCCTTTAGTTGATTATTTTTATTACACGAAATTACTTTAACTCAAACATTTACAAAGATACACTTCAATACATTCTGCAAACCACTTGGTTGGTATCACACAAACACTTTATTTCACAACTTTTATCTTCAACATTCATCTGGAATCTTAGGAGGAAAAGTGTTTTGGACAATTTACCTCTAATATTTATCTGATGTAAGTGTAGTTATAATACAGGTGAAAGAGATAAAAATAATGTATCCAGAAATTTGTATCGACCATCGAAAATGTACATTCATTGCTCACTTGCTTTCATTCAGCAGAGCATGTGCGTTTCAAAATGAACGGGATAATTATATACAAAGTATATAATTCTAAACCTATGACTTTCAAAGTTTAACTGAACAAAATAGAAAATGCTCTCAGTATACTTACGAGCTTTATATCCTGGCTGTCAGTAGATTTGCTTAGTCGGCTTAGAAGGTACGTCTGACAGTTAGGCCTATGTATTTTAATAAGGGGTCGTTTTTACCCATTTGAGCCCCATGTTTTCATTATATTCGAATATTTTTCTTAGTGTTATGGCATTATTTTTCATTTTATTTATGTTTCTTATCTTAGTTTTTAGTGTACGTTAACACATTTTGTATTCACATAAAATTTGCTTTCATTAAACCGTTTTATATAGCTTAGGAAATATCTGCATGTGTCCTAAGGTCAATTGAGATAAACTTAACTTCGGTTATTTGTTAAGGACTTTCTTATCTGAATAAAGCGGCTCATTGATAGCCAAATTAAAGGAAATAAAGGGACCATTGTAAATGATGAAATGCTAAGTCGTCCCTCGCCCACCAATGAATAACGAAATTTTACCCACGAGAAGCTTTAGTGAGGCTGTATTTGAAATCACAACACTGAATCAATACCACGATAATTGGTGCAATATTTATCGTCTAGGTGCAAAGCAAAATTATTCCAAATATGCGTTCCATATTATGGGAAATAATAACTACTACCAACACTACTACTACTGCTGCTACTACTACGAATAATAATGATAATAAATAATAATAGGCATTTTAATTTTAATATTTATGTGTATACTTATTATTATTGAGATACCAACCCCAATAATCGATGAGGGGGATTGAGTAAAGATCACCGTATGTCCAGGGTCCTTATAACTCGAGGGAGAGGTGTCTTAACACTTACATTGCGGGCTTATTTGCGCTATTTAGCGCTTATTCAGGCACTCCTGAATGTTTAAACAAGTATCTGCATGAAATTAATTATATTCTGCCGAAAACTAGGCGAAAATAGCTTCAAAATGACACCAGCACGAGCTTCGTAGGTGGCGGGGGTCATCCGCAGCGTTGCCATAGACATTCGGGAAAACTCGCTAATTATTAGCTCTCGCTCGTTCGGCAACACTGTCGAGACAGCCGCGCGAGACCAGAGACTTAGTCAGTGAGTGGCTGGCTGCTCTGAGGGTCGGACGGAGGTTCCTCATGCTCCCGCCCACTGACACTCTATTTCTACGACTTTTAAAGGCTTTTAAAGCCTGGAAATTGCTGTAAATTGCCATGGCGTTCCGGAACGTCACCCGCAGGGTTTGGGTTAAAGATACAATGGTGGGTGTACAAGTCTTATAAGTTGCTTTATTAATTCAAGTCACAGACTGTGAATAGCATGGGTTATTATTGGATCACAACGAAAAGACAAAGCATAAGCAAATATAAAAGTTATTTACAAACAGGGAGACATTGGATACATATATAAAAGGACATAATGTATGTATATTAGTGTGGCAACTTGATTCTAAGTTTGTGTGAGGTTTGGTAAAGGAGTGGCCAGTCAGACGTATTATAATAAATACATATAAACGAAAGAGCCAAATGAAGGACAGTGTGTAAGTGTATCTTATTAAGGTTACATGATTAAATGTTAAGTTTGGAAGGGACTTGACAGCGGCATGTGTTGGGCCACCAGATATTATTCGCGGCATGTATTAAGCCCACCAAATATAATTCGCGGCATGTGTTTGGCCACCAAATAATATACTCTGCCTGTAGAAATAACTGATTTTGTATTTTACTATATTATAAGTAATTAATTGCTGCGCAGTATTTGTCTTGGTAGGCTAGTTTTAGGATATTTATTTTAGCTATATTATTGAGATGGTAGAGGAGGTCAATAATGTGGTGGAGTTTCACTTTGTACTGTAGTTTGTCTGACTCCCTTGTAGACTTCTCAGTCTGGCCTCACAACAGGGACCCCGCTAGAAATAAGTTAGCTAAAATGGTGTAGATTATACTTGTGGAAGGGATGATGATGCTGTATTGGGGTCCTTTTTGCAAATAAGCCGACGTTCTGTCCCTATCAGGGTGTATGTAACTCTTCTATATAATATTGTCGATTGTCTGTGTGTCTGTCTGTTCTTTATGCATGGCCACATTTTTTAAGCTAGAGCGTTCATACTTGGTATGCATAGTAAGGGGGTCCCTAGGCAGGTTTTAGTAAAAAAATAGAATTCCCCAGGGTGAAAGGGACGGAGAAAATGTGCGCGAAATCGGATAAATGGCCGTTTGGGGCAGAAGGAGGCCTCCGATCGAAAAGGTGTATGGAACGAAAGTTGTTCGCAGCCCCCCAAAATGGGGGTACGGATGAGGTCAGATCCAAAATCGGAGGTCATTTAGCGGCCGAAATTGAGGTCGCCGTTTAATGAGGCACAGGGAGGTCGAGGCCGGTGATTATGGTAGTAGTAGTATTGTGATGATTGAGGTAGTAGTAGTATTGTGATGATTGTGGTAGTAGTAGTATTGTGATGATTGAGGTAGTAGTGATTGATTATGGTAGTAATAGTGGTGGTAGTAGTGATGGTGATTATGGTGATTACCCGGGCAACGCCGGGTACCCCTGCTAGTACTGTATATTGTTAATATATTCAGTAAGTGCTTGAATTGTTATGTTGTAATGTTATATACCTATATATATATATATATATATATATATATATATATATATATATATATATATATATATATATATATACCGGTATATATTATATACAGTATATAATTATATGTATTATTAAATCAGTTCGTGTGTCTGTTTGTCTGTGTGTGTGTTCTTAATAGGCGGCCGCAGTTTTGGACCTGGGGAGCTGAAACTTTGCATGTGGGTGTCAATTGACCTGGGTCAGGTCATAGAGGGGGGGGGGGGGGGGCGAGGCCACGATCGGAGGTCGTTTCGAGGCCGAAATTGAAAAACAAAAATGACAAAAATGGCCGTTTGGGGCAGAAGAAGGCCTCCGATCGAAAAGGTGTAAGGAACGAAAGTTGTTCACAGCCCCCCAAAATGGGAGTACGGATGAGGTCAGATCCAAAATCGGAGGTCATTTAGCGGCCGAAATCGAGGTCGCCGTTTAATGAGGCACAGGGAAGTCGAGGCCGGTGATTATGGTAGTAGTAGCATTGTGATGATTGTGGTAGTAGTGATTGATGATGGTGATTATGGTAGTAGTAGTGGTGGTAGTAGTGATGGTGATTATGGTAGAATTTAAACCCGGGCAACGCCGGGTACCCCTGCTAGTCCTAAATATAGTCAATCAATCAATCAATACAATGAACTTTAAATTACAGAACTGTAACAATAATGGAACAATAGAACACATAGTAGTATAAAGTATTCTCAACCTACAATGTTTCTTAAAGGTATGTGTAACTCCTAGTGAATTTGTATTTTGTTTTTGTGTGTTCATTGTTTTCTGTTGTATTGTCCCTATTCTGGCTCTGTCTTGAGTCGGCCACCCCCCAGACAAAGAAGAGAAAAAGGAAAAAGAAAGGGAAAAAGGGAAATAATAGGAAAAGTGATTGATATATAGAACTCCTAGCGGTTATTGAATTAGAAGGAATTAAATATAGAGCACTACATCCATCTTGGTTAACCCTCTCCAACATATGACGCGATTTTGAGCCTATTGGGGATACTTTAAAGCCTTTGTTACCATCAGGGGTATTTAGAAACCTTTAGTTTAGTTACTTCAACCTCTGCAGCTGTCTTTGAGTTAGCTGTGGGCAGAAAACTAATTTTGGAGAGGTAATTATAAGAGTGAGATAATTCTATTTCTTATTGCTAATCTGACAACCTCTGCGTCATAAATGCGTGAAAGGGTTAACAGCTGAAGTATACTGCACAATGAAAATCGGCCCCAGCAGAAAGAGCTTTTAGCTACCATTATAATCTACATAAAATCATTCCTATAGTTTTATTTATGTATGTATGTATATATGAATGCATGTATGTATGTGTATGCATGTATGTATGTATGTATGTATGTATGTACTCTGGCACTTGCCCCAGTTTGTTTTTTATTTTTATTTTGAGATATTACTTCGATATCATAATCGTGGTGCATCAGTTCCCATATGATTTAGTTTAATTATTATGCTGAAACTTCGGCCTTCCTAAGGGGAGATGGCTGTATTTTTTGGCTTATATAATTACCTTCTTAATATTGTTTTAGTTTCCTCCCTAGACCTCTATCAAGCTTACATCACTCCCAACACCCCCTACAAGGTAAATGTGTAAATTTTCCTAAAATTACAGGCTGGCTATCGCTCGCCAGGAAAACAATGACACCTAAATGGCACGAAAGGTCTAAATATTGACAAATAAATTGGGTGAAAGGTATTCAAATCGCCAAACTAACGGAACGAACGTCTTAAAATCTGAAAACTAATGGGGCAAAACATGAGGGAGAACGGGGGCCAGAAAAAATAACCATGGTACCAATTCCTGAGACTTCGAGATCTATCCCATCGACTAGTGAGGAGAGTGAAATGGGTGCCTGGACCACACAACTCCCACTTTCCTTCCTCCTTCACTTTTATAGTGTCTCCCTGGAGTATGCTGTACTTGAGTTACGCTTCAGTACCGGAGGGTGGATAAAGCGCTGCCACAATGTGTTGGCCTTCCACATTTATTTATAAAGAAATGCAATAACCGTTGTGAAGCAGATATCAATTCACAGAACAGTATTTTCTTAGAATAACTCCTTCTAACTGGAAGATAAATTTGGTCATCCTTATCTGGAAAGGAAAAGGGGACCAACAGGACTGCAGTAACTACCTTGGTATTACACTGCTTAGTGTGTCAGGCAAAGTCTTTGCCCATGTTCTACTAATGTGAAACTGAGGCCACGTGTTATAAGGAGCAGAAACCTGAACAATCAGGATTTACACCCAAGAAATCAACAATTAACCAGATTCTGGCATTCCGGGTGCTCGGGGAACACCGACTTGAATTTCAATAAGGGCTGCTTGCAGTCTTGTTGATCTCAAGAAAACATTTAATTCGGTGCACCGAGAGGCGTTCTGGGAGCTACTATGGCTACGTGGGATTCCTGTGGACTTGCATATCTTGGATACATTTATTTATCTTGGTAGCGAGTTCCATTACAGTGATTAATCGGGCTACGATGTTAATCGTCATCTCGGCTTAGGTATGGATTCACTCAATATATCAATATCTATCTGTCTATATAACTGTGTATCACATATCAGGCGGCGTCACTCAACAACTTCTTTAGACAACGGTAATCTTATAAGTTCCAGGACTGTTTCACACTGCTGTTCGAAACTATTCTGAAGGAAGATTATATTCGGTGACAATTTAATATAAGTTTAGTTCAGTGATTTTGTTTTAAAGAAATAAGTGTTGGATTGTTAAAGGCCCCTTTTGTTTTCCATGATTGTGTTTCGCAATATGTACTATAAATACAATATTTTAGCTACCGGTATATCAACTTGTGTTCAAATTGTGTCTAATACTTATAAAAGTCAGACCTAAGATTTATGTATGTATACTGTATACTCAGGCACATACCCCATAGCTGGGGGTGGCCGACATTTAAAACATTTAAAGTTCCAATTCTTAGAGCCCGGGACTACTTTCGCTAGCCCTCGCCCCTTGCTCTATCTTGTCTAGTAGGTCAATTTTACAAGGAGAGGATCATTCCTAGCCTCCCACCCCAGAAGTAGGAAATATAGTACAGGAATAGAGACAGACAGAAACGACTAAGGACCAACCTAAGATGCCAAGAACATAATATACTGTCGGATAACCGTGCGTGTGAATTTTCCTTATTCTTCATACTAGGCCCCTAATTTGAGAACACCAAAACACAAAAAGGTGGGTCATTATACACATTATTATAAAATGACATTGTACTGCTTTAATGTGTATTAACTGAGGTACCTTTGCCCTCTGTGGGTTACGGAGTAATTCTAAATAACGAGAGGGCTGCAGTATGATAATAATATGCAGTTTTCGGAAGCCTCCACCCCTCCAACTCTCTACGCCTTTGTTATGTGCAATATATCAGCTTGCATTGTACGTTGCATTCATTATACAAGCTAAATCTCAACTTCGCTATGCCTTTCAATATTCAGCTGAATATCTCTACACAAATACGAATTTCGTATGCAACATGATACCTTGCTTTGTATGACTGTACGATTTATTATTTTGCTATGTTTATGAAGGAGATAAAAGGCAAATCTACTTACAACAAGTGTCTTCTGCTAATTGGAAGAGTGATAGCCTAGTCGCTATTTTGAACTTTTTTGTGTAATGGAAAGCAGTGTGGTGTGCTTGTTTAGTGTACTGAAATAAATAGGAGCAGGAGGTGTTTGTGAGAGCTAGCTAGATTACTCTGTGTAGGTCAGACACAAACAGAAACAGTGAGGGAAGCCAGACAAATAGCTGGATTAATCTGTGTAGGCGAGACACAAACAGAAACAGTGAGGGAAGCCAGACAAATGAAACAAGAGTTCCAGCAACTCCATATCACATGCCTATGAGGCCTCCCCTGGGTATTGCCCTGATAAATTGGTGTTTACAATCTCCCCAGATAATGGTGATGATGGTGACAGTGGTGAGGAATTCACAAAGACACACAAGGCTTATGAATCATATACACCGTAAAACGAGGAGCAACTATGACGCTGATATATAATAAAGTGCAAAGGATATTTTGGGGGCATAAATCCAGGCATTCTTTTTTCAATAGAAGTGACTAAAAATTACTATGGGAAAAATTACATCATGAACATTAATCATACTAGGGCTATATTCTTATGGAAGTCCAAATACATATAATATCAGTCACTAGACTGTGAAGCAGAAGTTGACATATTTTACTCTAATGTATATTTTCTGATTCAGGTCAATCGTTTGCAAAGCATCGAACAGTATGGAGCTAACCAAAAATAAATGTAATTTAATAAAGTAGAGGTCATTAACATACAAACGTTTCCGGCTTACACATTCTGCGGCAGGCATTATATCATACGTGTTACTCTAAATACTCCATACACATTCAAATAGAGTGGTGAATTGAGAATATATTCTTTCGCATTAGAGAAAGAGAAACTATGAGGACAAAGATGCATCATGGACTTAACATAGCACCCTAGTGAAGCATGCTAGAGGCCGCATTAGAAGAAGAGAACGTAAAATATGAATGCCACCATTCACCGTAATGCTTTTTTTTTTTTTTTTTTTTTTTTCTATATTCTTGGTAATATGTTCCAGTATATAGACGGCACGAAAATTATATTTGTATTTTTGTAAACAATGGTTAGAGACATTAGCCTCACAATTGTCACTATGCTCCATAGTAATACAGAATGTAGAATTACCGTTATTGTAATGAGATAAATACATATTAAACACTCACACCAAAGCTTGCTATTATGCCCTAAACCAATAGTACGTATAGGGTTGGTGGGATAATATCACAATATCCATACAGTCACTTTCCCCAAGTTATAAAATATAACGAACACACATGATCACTTATTCCAGATAATATTACAGCAAGTTAAGATGTGACAATTTATGTATAAAATTGTCATAAGAATTGAACCACCTTACATAATCTACACGGAGTCTACTGTACTTGCCGATATGAATGAAAAAGAACAAACATTTATTGCCCAGAGATAAAATGCAATCGATAAAAACCTGCCCGAAAAAGCTATTATATAAATCCACTCATATCCTCCTGTGTAAAAGAAATATCTACAAAAGAATATGACACAGTTCTTCACTACCGGGTTTGCAGTATGTTCCCATGCAACAAACGACAGAAAGAGAAAGGCATACACAGAAATATTATGAGTCTTGTATTTCGCCCTCAAGCTTGGTATTAATTTACCCTGCTCAGGTAATGTTCTGGAACAGTCACGAAATTGGGAATATGGACCCAATATGGGTACCGGCACTTTAAATGGCTCTCACTCGAAAACTACTGATTGGATTTTAAGATGGTTTCGTCCGAGCACGTCTTTGACAACTTTTGAGAAGTAACTTTATTCAGGAAGTATATTGAAACTTGTCTGTACTGGTTTTGATGACTAGATGAACCGTGGATATTCTGAGGAGACAGAATTAGCACAAAAGTAATATTTAGAAGTTGCCAAACCGGAATTGCCAAATGAGGCTGCCGGAGAAAGCGGTCATGTGAACCTGCCTTAACGCCCTACTAAAAAGAGAAGAAAGATACTACGACCAGAGGTAACACAGCTGCACATTAGACCTTATAGTATGCAGAGATTGGCCAACTTCATATACTGCTTAATATATATATATATATATATATATATATATATATATATATATATATATATATATATATATATATATATATATATATAATATGCCTGTATATATACTGTATATATATAATATATATAATATTAAGTATATCTCACAAGTAACCGTGAGCTACTAAATGTTTGTATACTCCCAGCTGGGCTCGAACAGTCATTCTGACAGTTGGCACTGTAGGGTGAGGGCTGGTCCTATCCAAAGTGAGGTTTTACATTCTCTACCCAACCATGGCCGTTTTTTTTTTGTCTTTTTGTACTGTCCTACTTTTCTTTCTGGGTGCTGGCGAGATCGCCCAATTGGGTGGCACTGCAAGGGGGCTGCAGATGGTGGGGGGCATTGGCCCGGGGGTGCAAGCCCGTGGGCTGATGATTCCCTCCCCCGCTGTGCTCTCAGAGACAGATCTCATCTCACCCTGGCTCCTTCGGGGGCTCGAGCATCTGGCACGGCTTCGGTCAACCGGACTAGGAACTGCTCGGCCAGACAGTCTGGGGAACAACAACAACAACAACAACAACAACAACAACGAGTGACAGTCCATATTTTAATCCACTACACCATGTGAAGAGAGAGAGAGAGAGACTTGGCCTATATTTACCGCCCAACAGAGTGATGTACAATCATACATAATCATTGTTTGTGGTAGGCCATGTGCAATATGGGCCTCTTTTACTAATCATAACTTCAATACTAGAGAGATAGTTACACCGAGTTACTCATATTCTCAAACCATACAGACCATGCGGTCCCAACTAGGTGGTCTGACCTTAATATTTCCAGACAGGGATAGTTTATAGTAGAAGAATAGGACAGTAAAGTAGAAGGCTTTCTCCCCACCCTCCAGCTATAAATCCGTAGAGAGAAGAGAGAGAGAGAGAGAGAAATTACACAAATCATTTGACATCTACATCATAGAAATTAATAACTTGAATCTCAGATGTCTAGCTAAATTTCACGAAATATATTTGCGACCTTGTTTTAGGTCTTTGCGATACCAATATGGCAGCAATAAGGGAATGTAACCCCACGTTTCCCAATATTACATTATCTGTATTGTTCAGTCGAGCTCATAAGTCATGTCCCAGCTGTCATTACGTTTGGCTTGTTCTGTGCTGTATTAATGTCTGTCAGATGTTGAATAGGGTGGGTAAGTGTAGGAACATGTTTGTATATTTCACTCGATATGAATAAATGAAGCTTAGATATTCTATCTATCTATCTATTGCCTGACACCGTGATCCCCGAAGGGGTGGACACGAACGAACCGCCCCCATGCACCTCTGTCCTCAGTCAGTCGACGCCCCTCCTCCCAACCAGTACCGCCTTCATCCATATTACTGATACAAATTATTGATCAAAACATACTTGGTGCCGTGAAATCACTTATTAGCGCGACTGTACACTAACTGTACTTCCAAACTCTACCCTCCTTCTCTCTCACCCTTCCTGAAGTTCCAGTCTCAGTTATAGAATTTACAAGAGTCTCATGCAAAGTCCTAGCTGACTCAGACTATTGGAAAGAAAGAAAAAGAAATTTCATCAGAGAAGCTATGGAAAAACAATATCGTTACTGCGGTTACAGCACCATGGGTCACTTTTTGTTGGACCTGGGATTAACCGGGCCGGTATTTTGGTCTTTGTTCATAACATTTGCCATCATCAAACTATATTCTGTAAGCAGGATAGTATGTACTATAGACAATGACACTCAGACTCACATAATTAGAGTAGTTGATTGTCATACTTTAGTGAAAAAAAAAAATAAAAAAAATAAAAAAATAAGTATTACACCTAGCAAGTATTGTCGATTTTATTTTGTTTATCCCACTATGCATTAACACCGATCAATAAATACAAGACAACTACAACTACTACTAATAAAAAAAACTATAATAATAATTACAAGGTATTCTGTCGGAGATTGCCATAACATGTTGGGGCTCTTTAAGGGGAGATATCCACTTGAGGGATTTTTTTCTGGACCCCTTTCTCCCTCATGTTTAGCCCCATTCCTTTTGAGATTTTAAGACGTTCGCCCTAGTAGTTTAGAAATTTTAAGGACATTTTGCCCCATTTCTGTCAATTTTAAGACCTTTCGTGCCATTAAGGTGTCGATTTTTTCCTGGCGAGCGATAGCGAGCCTGTAATTTAAGAGCAATCGGCCTTCGGCCGGGACATTTTTCTACCGAAAAATGTACAAATTTATCTTGAAAGGGGGTCTAGGGGGTGTAATTTTAAGCTTTATGAAAACGTAGGGAACAAACTAAATACGTCCCCTTAAGACAATCACTACTACTATTACCATCACATCACGGGACACACACACACACACACATACAGATCTTCACTACACAAATAATCACAAGCACCTCTACCATCATGTGCGGGGGCACACATACACACAGATCATCACCACCATCACAACTACTACCACAATCACTACTACTACCATAATCCCAATCATCTTCTCTTCTGTGATGTGTGTGCCCCTATGAAACACACCCACACACACAGAAACGCGGCCCACACAGACAGACTCAGACACGGTGATTACAATACTTGGCCATCCCAACGGAGGGCTACATAATAATAATCATATTAACAATGATGATCATAACATTACTTTAACATATAAAATTACCTGTAAATCTGATTAATAATGTATTCAAGATATACTAGTAGCTTGAACTAAATCACGATAATTCATTACACTATCAATATCAAAATTATATTATGAAGTATTATTCTACATAAATTATTTACAAGTTGTTATAAAGTACTATCCATGTAAATTAAGTGAACTCGACTTAAGGGGGGTACCCGCTTTTCTTCTCTCCTTTTCTATTTCTCTCTTTCTTTGGCTTGTATCCATTCGGCCCCATTCAGCCTACTGTTTTAATACATTTAACCCCATCCAGGAGTTGACCTTTTCCTTGCGAGCGATAGCGAGCCAGCATTTTATGGAGAAATCCGGCTCCGCCGGAGAAATTTTTCTATCGAAAAATGTACAAATTTAGCCAGCTGTCTAACTCATTATCCAAAATATGATGGCTCGTTATCGCTCGCCAGGCATAAATTGACACGTGGATGGGGATAAACGTCTTAAAACAGTAGGCTGAATGGAGCCGAATGGATACAACCCAGAGAGAGAGAGAGAAAAAAAAAACGAGGTGAACCCCCTTTAAGCAAAGACTGGCACCAAGGTAAATGTAGGAGTGTGTACTGGGTACAAATATAATCGTATCAGCGGTTCCTGGCAGCAACTTTATGGGTTTTCTAAAGTTTCTCAGCAGAAACAGATGGTTGTTATTTCTTTCTGTATTCCTTTGTTTTGCGGCCAGGGCCAGACAGGAAACATAATAAAGGAAAACTAGTATATTTGTTATAAAGGTAAACTATTATATTTGTTAATAAAAACCTCATTGGCATGCCGTGCGGTGTACCATAATTATCTTCACGAAATTAAGTTTGTAAAGATTATGTGATCGTCGTTGTCTGTTAATTAACCTGCTTGTTTATATATTATGTGATCGTCGTTGTCTGTTAATTAACCTGCTTGTTTATATATTATGTGATCGTCGTTGTCTGTTAATTAACCTGCTTGTTTATATATTATGTGATCGTCGTTGTCTGTTACTTAACCTGCTTGTTTATATATTTTGCTAGGTGTCCGCTTGTCAGCAGAATTATGGGCAAACCTCACGAGATTCAGTGTGAGACATAATAGTAATATAAGGATTTAACACAAAAATTGGGATCATTGGATAACCTCTACTGGGGTAATAGGGACTTTACATGTACATGCATATAATCTGTACACTCAGACACATACCCCAAAGCTGGGGCTTTGCACAGCACTTAACAATAATGAAGTGTCATTAACTCTAATACGTTTGAAGGGAATGTAATGATATTGGAATGTCGTTTTCAGTGGATACCAATGACTTACCAGCTCCGTCCTACCAGCGCAACCAAAATGACCTTAACCAAAACGGCCACGGATAACAAAATCTCAGTCAAAAACGACACACAGACAATAACGGCCCATCTTATTCGACCGCTCGGACCGAATCGGTCGTGTACCAAAGCAGCCATGAACCATAACGGCCGCAGACAATAGCAGTCACTGATCCGATCTGACTGTTCGACGTGTCCATAAAAGCCACTGACAAAGTTGGCCATGGATCTAAACGGCCGTAGACAAAATCGTTCACGGGAATAAAAGCCACAGACAAAACCTGCCCAGGACAACAATACTTGTGGACAGAAACTACCTATATTAATCGACAGTCCAGGTCCTTATAGGACGCATGCTAAAAAGACTACCAACCAATAAATGCTGCGACTAAATCGGTTATTTGGCTGATACCAATAGGAAAATTTCGACCGCTTGATAATGCCCACGTTGTTCACGGACCAAATTGGCCGTGGATCAAAACGACTCGTATTTTTCCAAGAATTTATATTACACTTGCTCTGTGGGAGATGCTTGCTATATTACACTTGCTCTGTGGGAGATGCTTGCTATACTGAGCACCTTTGTTATTGTTGTTATACTAGAACGAGGTATTGGTACAAAGAGGTAATCCCAGTGTTTGCATAATAATGTAATATTATGCTTAACAAAAATAGCTAATAGAAACATTCATTTGAGCAATATCTCTAATAAGTCCTAATACTGTATAGACTACCAATGTCTTGATGGCAAGGGAAATGCTGGAATACTTGTGCATAATCAGCCAGGTTCGCCGTTGGTGAAATAAAAAAATCAATGGTCAACACAGCTTCATTGTTAATACCCAAGTTTCCGGAATATGGATGTCTACAGTAGGGTGTGAGTGGGTTGCAACATGAGAAAACCATACCCCTACTAGCAACCCTTAGGGGGAGATCTCCACTTGCGGGATTTTTTTCTGGACCCCTTTCTTCCCTCATGTTTAGCCCCATTGCTTTTGATATTATAAAACGTTTTGCCCCATTAGTTTAGCGATTTTAAGAACTTTCACCCCATATTAAGACCTTTCGTGCAATTCAGGTGTCGATTTTATCCTGGCGAGCGATAGCGAGCCTGTAATTTAGGAGGAACCGGCCTTTGGCCGGGACATTTTTCTACCGAAAAATGTACAAATTTATCTTGAAAGGGACTCAAGGGGGTGTAATTTTAAGCTTGATGGAGGTCTAGGGAACACACTAAATACCTCCCCTTAATTGTATCCCTTCATTTGTTTAATTTCTACTACAATACCTCCAGATTATTAGTGTTACTTTAGGAAGGACATACGAGAGTTAAAAGGTTTGATGAAATGTTCTTTAGCTTTTCGTATACTGGAAATTATTAATAACCAAAGTATAACATATGGCACTAGCATTAACCCCTTATGTACCGCCGACGTCTTTTCAATTATTTTCTAGCTACATTAGACGATGTTATGAAACTTGGGAGGATATATGGTAGCTAAAGGATTAATTGAGATTGTCTGTATCATTTAAATTGGTAGACATAGTTCCTAAGCTGAATGAAATCGTCTACTTGTTGCCAGAATATGATGAAAAAGACGTCACTGGTAATTAATGGGTTACCAAAGTAATTAAATCGTTGTTGGTTGAAGGAGGCTAAGGTTTATTGAATAAAGGTACATTTACACTACCACGTTCTCCACAAACTGTATCTACTATTTTATTCAACCATCATCTCGGGAGAAGTTGCCATTGGTATCGTTAATTATCTAGAAGTAGATGAATTAAAATTACATACTTATTATAAATGTTTATGTGATCAATTATTAGACGAAGGAAATATCACTCTTGAAATTCCAACTTTTACCCTTTTAATTCACGGATATGTTTTGCACGTACTAAATCTACTTAGAGACTAGCTCATTTCTCTTCATTCTAACAATACCGAAAACTCCCTTAAATATGTTGAAAATTTATTTGTTTCTCAAATATATATTCAAAAATTGTGAAAGTGTATTGTTTAAGGTCTATAATTAAGAGTAGCAGTTTCCAAATAGCCTGCTAATACACAGATAGCTTTAGAAAAAATATAATTCTGGCCAACCGCAAATAATTTGAAATAGGCTGGTTGTTGTTGGCCATAGATCATCTACAAAGATCAAAGGTAAACTCATTGATAGAGCATTCATACTATATAGGTATGTTGGAGTCTCATTAACATTTCCCCAATCCCTAAAGGACAGTAGAGATATACATTTTTGGTCAATTATCCTTATTTTTATAAATCAAAGGGTCATTCCCATGTGGATTCTCCTAATTTCAAATTAATAATTTGTTCGTACGTAATTGACTATTCAATAATATGTAACGGATGAAACTTAGAATGTAAGATATTCAAGGAATAACAAAATCAGAAAGAACAAAAGTATTGTGAAGCACCGACACAAACAAAAGTATTGTGAAGCACCGACACAAACAAAAGTATTGTGAAGCACCGACACAAACAAAAGTATTGTGAAGCACCGACACAAACAAAAGTATTGTGAAGCACCGACACAAACAAAAGTATTGTGAAGCACCGACACAAACAAAAGTATTGTGAAGCACCGACACAAACAAAAGTATTGTGAAGCACCGACACAAACAAAAGTATTGTGAAGCACCGACACAAACAAAAGTATTGTGAAGCACCGACACAAACAAAAGTATTGTGAAGCACCGACACAAACAAAAGTATTGTGAAGCACCGACACAAACAAAAGTATTGTGAAGCACCGACACAAACAAAGTATTGTGAAGCACCGACACAAACAAAAGTATTGTGAAGCACCGACACAAACAAAAGTATTGTGAAGCACCGACACAAACAAAAGTATTGTGAAGCACCGACACAAACAAATATCACAGAAGTTCCCCTCACTTTTACTATTGTTCCTCGCTTTTCTTTCCTTTTGTGCAGTGTAGACCAAGGTTAAAAGATTTCTTTCTATTTGTGTGCTTCAAGCTCAATATTTTCGTGTAATTTACTCGGTTAAATGGAATCGCCTTGTTTGAAGTTCCTCTCCTGGATTTAGCAAGATTGTTTGTTTGATCGAGCCTGTGTGTAATCTAGATTTGTGTTAATGTAACTGACCGTTTTAACTCATACCATACCGTAGGATACAGTAAGCCCCTGCAGTCCCAAGCACTGTGGCAAAAATGGCAGGAGAGACCACCTTTTCACCTCAAGAAATGGAGCAAGACTGGCCCAGTCACGTTTCAGTGGGTCTTATATAAGCTGAGAAGTGTTGCCAGACCGGTAGCAGTGCTTAAACAGTTGTGTTACCAACTACAGGGTTGTACAGGCAGTTACAAGGAAAGTACATTGCTGACGAATATACTCGGGCCTGGGACTGGGGAGTTACTTATCTACTGACGAATATCCTCGGGCCTGGGACTTTAAGGGTAATATGTAGATAATGTAAATTAGCTTATATTTGTATGTCCCTTCACTTATTTATATGGCTTAACCTAGAAATACACAATACGCTTCATATTTTGTATTCTGAATACTGTATTAAATTATAATACAAAATTACTCCTTTCCCTTTGTCGAATATAATTATATACTCTACCACCTTGTACGCACTATGGTCATAGGCCTTCTGCCATAGAATTATATGATTGAAATTTGTTATGTTTATAATTCACACCTAAATTAGGCTCCAGGAATATTCCAAACTACTGCTTTAACTTTTACGGTGCAACGTATATTTACATCCTATCCAAAATGGGCCCCTACTGTGGGCGACGTACACTCGTTCCAAGAAGTATCTGCACCCCTACGCTGATCATCTGGTGTGTACAGCTTGATAGGGTTGGCACCTCTGCCTGCAACTATATCCATGTGCCAGAGACGACCGTCTCTTACACATGGATATAGTTGCAGGCAGAGGTGCCAACCCTACCGAGCTGTACACACCAGATGATCAGCATAGGGGTGCAGATACTTCTTGGAGCGAGTGTACATGTACTGTATGTATTGGTAGTAACGGCTGAGTTGGTTGCACCAACCCACCTCACTTGTTAGCAGACGCTTCCAGGAGGTTTTCAGCTTTCCACCCATAGTAAAATCAGTGTGTTCCATGCATTCGTTATGGTACAGTGTATTTCCCAAGCAAAAGGTGTTTCAGAAGCTGAAGTATGCCAAAATCAGTGCTAATTGTACATTTATTTGTGACAACTAAATACCAGGTACGAATTTGAAGTTTATATCATGTTACATAAAATCACTCATACTGACTAACAAACACATTAGTTGTTAAAAGGACCATTTATATCATCAAGCCATCACAAGCGTATGGATACGAAAGAAGGAGACAGAGACGGCAAAAATATGCCTGATGAGTATTCGCTTGCCGTGAGAGAATGAGGAAAGTCTCAGTGGATATTCCCACGGAGGAATGAATTACTGAAGACTGTTATGGGGAGCCTTCCACCAAATCTATTAATTGGAACTAATTAGAATTCGGTCTGGGCTACGGAAAGTGCTAGGGGGGCTTATAGTGACTGGAATTAGCGAGAAAATGCCCACCAGGGCGCATTCTTACCTATAGAACCCACTGCACCAAAAATGTTAAACATTATAAGGCTGGAGGACCCACACTAGGGTAAACAAATAAACAACATATACAGTGATAGTCCTAGAATGTTATTTTGTTGTGAATAGAATCAAATTTGGGTTTTACTGTGAGGGTGAATATAAGCTCGAGACTTAGAACGGCAAAAAATTTCCAATTTCTACTCATTGATATGTAAGTGTTATACCAGGAGTTTTGCTCGGCTTAGCTGGCATATTTCGTAGGTCCAATCTCGACTTGGTAAGGAATACAATCACACATAAACACCCGTACACACATACAGGGGGTTAAGTAAAACACGAAGAACATTTATAATAATTGCATTCAACTAAGGTCACTAATACTGAATGTCATATTTGGCTAATTTTACATACATGAATAATATTTAGATAAACTAGACGTGCCGTTTCGCCCAACAATGGCACGAGTTACAATACGTTAAGGCTGGGATTTCTCAATTTAAACAATAAATAATACTACCATGATAGATAAAATACATTGTTAAGATTCTCAATTCTTGGTCTATCATAGGACATATATATCAGTTATAAAAGCGCACTCCGGGAGTCTTGGCACACAAAACGCAATAGATCATAAAAGCGCTTCCAGAACATAGTTTGCATAAGTGTATATGTTGTACAATTAATCACTTTGCACAGCACCTTTATCATAGATTACAAAGGAAAAGAATGGTGTCACCTAGGTTTATTGGGTGTGCATGGTCGCTAAGATAAAATATTACCATAGGCAATCTCTAATGAGTGTCTACAAAATATTTTATTTACATAGCGACAGTATATGTGTATTGTATCCTTGCTTATGGAGGCCTATCAAGTGAGAAGGGAGGTCTGTTGTACAGCCTTCAACTAGCTAATTCTTCATTCTTGAAATCGTGGTCCAACATCTACTGGTCTGCATCTGGTTCGTCCCTGCAGTGGTTCAACGGCAGGTTTGGTAGTGGTCTTCCGTTTACGCCTTCCGGCTGGTCTCGCCATACTGTTGCGAGATTAAATTCGCAAAATTTATGCCGGAACAATCTTAAGGAGAAATGCACTGACCAGTGTACTGGCAGCTCTCCTTAACCCCTTCTGTACCAGCGACAGATTTTTCATTTTATTTTTGTTATATTTAGACTATGTTGTGCAGTTGAAGAAGGATCTGTGGTAGTAAAATGGGTTAAGGGAGATAGTTCGAAGCCTGTTAATTACTGGTGGCCCTTTTTAAACTGAATGAAATCGTCTAACAGTAGCCAGAATAAAGCTAAAATGATGTCGCGGTACAGAAGGGGCTAACAGCACCCCAGGTTCCAAACAACCGGAACTACCCGTGAAAGTAGAACAGTTTGTGGTCTGCGCTTGCTATAGGGTGTTGATGCCCTTTAGGTACCAGTTCCACGGGTTGAGCCACGCTCACCTAATTGTTACATTCAAATGATGGGTCTCATTCCCACCACTTGGCTTATACAATCAGTGTGCACCTCCTTGCTATAGCAGGCAGGCCCATGTAACAGAGAGGGTTGGTAATCTCTAACGCAGGTTAGTTATTACCTGGACTCCTTGCTATCTGGAAATAGGTCAGGAGGACCAGAGAACTTACTAGGCAGCACGGACCAGTGTACTGGCAGCCTAGCAATTTCCCTGCTTGAGTCGAAGTGTTGCACGAACTAGTGTACTGGCAACAAGCCTCTACCCAAGACTGGAAACCAACCAATAGCGTGGACCAGTGTACTGGCAGCAGGTTAAAACCCAGGACTGAGGACTAACAAACTGCACTGACCAGTGTAGTGGAAGTAGGTTAATACCCAGGCTGTGAACTAACAAACTGCATGGACCAGTGTACTGGGAGTAGGTTAATGCCCAGATTCTGTAAGGTAACTAAGTTGCACTGACCAGTGACCAGTCTACTTGTAACTTTCGTTACTTCACAGTTCTTCCTTGCTAGCCTTAGCTATGGAATAGGTCATTAAGCTCTCCATCTTTATACCTGCCTGCACTGATGAGTGTACTCACAGTTTGGTTAAGACCAAGAGGTTGGATAGGGCTTGGTGTATAGCAGACTGCACTGACCTGTGTATTCACAGTCCTTTCACACCCTAGAATCGACAGCTACTCCAATCTACCCTGTCTACCTTACTCTGATTATGGTAACATAGCCACACCTTCGTCATCGTTATTGTGTGTGAGTTGTTTGGAGGCAAAAAGGGCATGGTGGGCATGGTACTTATTTAAAAAACATGAGGTCGACCTTGGCCGCGCGAGCACATCCTGGGTAGCTGTGCTGAGAGCGAGACAGGTCTGTAACCTCGCTTTCAAACTTGGCGGGCACCTGGAGTGAGGCTAGTTCAGTTAAGTTCAGTTCAGTTGAGGTTCGGGAAGTAAGATGCCTTACTAACGGCACTTCCCTGAGGTTTTTTACTCTCGTTGGGACGTGATCCTTTTTTTGTGTGTATTCCTTTTTCTCTATTTACAATTCATTATCTTCTTTTGTTCTTTTGAATTAGTCTTCTTTCTTCTATTATATCCTTTGTTCTTCTGGATTAATCTTCTCTCTTAATTGTCTTCTATATTTGGTTGTTTATTTTCTTCTCCTCAATTCATCTCTTTCATTGTTTTTCTCTTATCTTCCACATTCCGGATATGGTTTCCTTTGCTCTCTCTGTATTTCCCTCTTTAAACAGTAGGTTTCCTATGATAGGCTAGGTGGGGCTCGATTCTTCTTCTTCTTTCTTCTGGGCTGCGTTGTTCCTTCTCCACTTTGTTGTGCTTGTTTTTTTTTCTGGCTTGTTCTCCTTTATATCCTCGTTCCTTTCGTTTCTCCGTCTTTTGTGCTTCCGTTTCTCTTGCCTTTCATCGGTCTTCTGCTTCTCTCTTATTTCACGTTCTCTCCTGTGTTCTTTCCCTCTTTCTTCTTGTGTCTTGCGTCCTTATTATTACTCTTGCTTTCCGTTTTCCTGTTCTCATATTCCATATGTTATAGTTTCAATTGACATGAAGCAAAACACTCAATGAATGGTCTTTGAATTTGATTATATTATTTCATACCGGTTGACTTTTCATTGTTTAGCCTCCAATCATTGTTCTCGGATCGTACTCAAGTTTCATATCGTGTAGATTTTTCATGTGTTTGTTCACCAGTTACTACAAGAGCTATATGGGCATTAATTATTAGGATACAGTATGGCTATTGTTGAATGTTATGTTGATCACTTTATTATGATACAGTATGGCTATTGTTGAATGTTATGTTGATCACTTTATTAGGATACAGTATGGCTATTGTTGAATGTTATGTTGATCACTTTCTTACATTCCGACAATGACTATAAACTTCATCAAAGATTTCATTCGATTACGAAACCTAACCACAAGGAAGATGCGAACGTGAGGGTGTTCCAATGTGAATATGTGTGTATGAAGCGTACTACGTTGTACTAGATGGTAGCACTAAAACCTATGGAAAAATGAGAGTAAAGCCGGTGTCACAAGAGCGCTTTTTCGAGAAATTTGTACGGGCAATTCTTGTCTGGCAGCTTCAAAATACAAGTTCCATAAGAATTAAACTACCTAACATAATCTAATGTCGACCTAGTTTCCGATTTCAATGCAAACACATCCCTAAATATCACCAGAAAAAAACTTGCTCATGGAAAATTGACGGAAAAATCGCTTGTGCGACACCGGCTTAATGGCAAACGCTAAAGGGCAACTCTGTGGTGTAGCTAATGGAAGACAGAGGGGTCCCTTACGTACCGGTACGTATCCCCCCCCCCCCCTCTCCCTTTTTTTCCTCTCTCTCTCTCTCTCTCTTTCTCATTTATTTAAGCATTGAGATACATAAATTATGATGGTGGTCAAAGGGATAAACTACGTTATACATAATCACTAGCTTAGTTATCATTAAATGCATATAATTTTCAGTTATTTACATATATCTCATTAATAGGCATGCATGAATTTGTTTTTTAAATATTTGCACATCGTTAAGTTGAAAAATATAGTAAGTTGAAAAATATTCTCTCTCTCTTTCTCGACGGGGTGGGTGGGGGGAAATGTGACCAGAAATGCCCCCACTGCTCTGACCCTTGGCAATGACTCCCCAAAATGTTCTGGACCACTACCTTCTACTCTTACTAATCATTTCTGCAACAATTGTGGCCTTTCCTTTAACTTCCGCTCTGTGGAACACCACCTCTCCTCTGCCAACCCTGATCTTCTCTTTCTCACCGAAACTCAGGTGTCTGGGACTACTGACAGCAAACCCTTCTTTGTAGCCTCCTACTATCTCTATCCTCAGTTTCAAGCCAAAGGTGGATGTTGCGTATATGTGCGCAACAAGCTCGCTTTCTCTCGCGTTCCCAACTTTGACTCTTCTGAATTTTTAGCTCTCTGGCTAAAGCTTTCTTGTCACTCTCAAACTAAATATGTCTGCACTGTTTATCTCTCCTTTAATTCTATCGACTATCCAAAATTCTTTGACTATCTAACTTATAAAGTGGAACGCATTCTATCCATCTCTCCTTTCGCAGAAATCTCCATCCTAGGAGACTTTAATGTTTACCACCGCCAATGGCTTTCCTCTCTTTCCACTGACCAACCTGGTGAACAAGCCTACATCTTTTCTATCCTAAATAACCTAGAGCAGTTAGTCAAGCAAACCACCTGTCCCCCTTATCGCTTCGGATATCAGCCCAACATTCTGGACATATTTCTAACTTCTAGCTTTCTAACTTCGCATGGCGGAACCTTTGAACAACCATAGCTTTGCCGTTTAAAGGTTAAACTTATCTCCGTCACCTATCCTATCTCTCCAGTACAGCCACCCAATCCTCCCAGCCGGCGGCGCATGTGGCACTTTGGCGCTTCCAACTGGGAGGCTCTTCGGCATTACTTCTTTGATTTTCCATGGAATGACTTTTGCTTCCGTGGCCGGGGACCCTCGGAGAGTACTGAACGGATTACTGAGATAATCCTCTCGGGCATGGAAGCATTCATTCCATTTTTTTTCTCTCGGTCTAATGCAAGAAAATCTTGGTTTACTCACGCTTGTTCTACTGCTCTCCGCAACAAGGAGGAAGCATTCAAACGGTACCATCGCCTTCAAACTCATAAATCTCATACTTCCTATGTTTCTGCCTGGAATCAAGCCTAATCTGTTCTTTGTCTTGCCAAACATTCTTTCGTCAATAATAAATGCACTGAACTATCCAACTCTAGATCTTCCCAAGCCTTCTGGCATCAAGCCAAAAACCTCTCCAACAATTTTTCTTCTTAGTCTTTCCCTCCTCTTGTCCACTCTGACGGCACTACCGTCACTTTTCCTCTGACAAAGCTGAACTCTTCGCTAAAATTTTCTCTAAAAACTCCAATTTGCATGATTCCGGTGCTATTCCTCCCTCTCCACCCACCTCTCTCCTACTTATTTCTAACATCATAACTTCTACCAAGGATGTACTTTCCACCCTCTCTGGGCTTAATACTAAGAAGGCGTATGGACCGGGCGGTGTTCCTCCTGTTGTACTAAAAAAATGTGCTTCCGTGCAGACTCCCTGCCTAGGCAAACTCTTCCATCTCTGTCTCTCCTCTAACATCTTCCCTTTTTGCTGGAAGTTCTCTCTAATTCAACCTGTCCCAAAGAAGGGTGACCGCTCTCACTCCTCCAACTATCGTCCAATTGCTCTCATTTCTTGCAACTCTAAAGTTTTTTAAACTATTCTTACCGACAGTATGGCTTCTTTAAGGGCAGCTCTACTGATGATCTTCTTTCTTATAATACTAACTCTTGGTCATCCTCCATCCAGGAATTCGGTGAGTTTTTTCTGTTGCGCTAAACATATTGAAGGCCTTCGATAGAGTTTGGCACAAATCCTTCATTTCCAAACTACCCTCCTTCGGTTTCTATCCCTCCATCTGTGCCTTTGTCTCTAATTTCCTTTCCAGCCATTCCATAGCTGCGGATGTGGAAGGCCACTGTTCACTTCCTCAACCTATCAACTCCGGTGTTTTTCAGGGTTCTGTCCTATCTTCAAATATCTTCCTATTATTCTTTAAAGGCCTTCTCAACTGCACCTCCAGCCCCATTCACGACTATATTACACTATTCCACTAGCCTTCCATAACATCATTCACAGCAGGAACTCCAAAACTCACGTAAGGAGGCCATAACACACCTACCTTCTGATCTCTCTACTATCTCTAACTGGGGCAGAGAAAACCTTGTTACTTTTAAATGCTTCCAAAACTCCATTTCTCCATTTGCCTACTCATCACCCTCTTCCAGAAAAATATGACTTACTCATCAACAATATACAAAATAACCCTTCATCATCTCTTATTATTCTTGGTGTCTCTTTTTCTTCTGCTCCCTCTTGGAAAGATCATATTACCACTCTTACTAAAGCTGGGTGTCCTCAAACGCCTCCAGGGGTTCTTTACCTCTGCACAGCTTCTTGCTCTGTGAAGGGGCACAGTGCGTCCATGTATGGAATATTGTTCACACGTGTGGGGAGGATCCTCTCTCACAGCACTTCTAGACAGAGTAGAAAGGAAACCGTCTGTCTTATTAACTAACGTCCACTCACCAATTCTCTGTAATATCTCTCTCTTCGCCACAATGTTCAACCTCTCTCACTATTCTACCGTTATTACAATAAGCAGTGTTCCTCAGAGCTCTCAGTGTATACCACCCCATCTTCGTAGAGCACAAGCACCCGTCTTGCAACACAATCCCACCCCTACTCTGTCCAACTCTCCAACCCAAGAGTGAAATGCTATTCCCAATCTTTCTATTCAACAGCTGAGCTCAGGAACTCTCTCCCAGAATCAGTCTTTCCCTCTTCCTATGACTTACATTGCTTCAAACTTCAGAGGGAGCTGAAGGTGGGGAGAGACCATTCTACTTTGGTGTCCTATTCTTCTACTATAAACTGTCCCTGTCTAGTAGTATTAAGGCCGGACCATCTAGTAGGGACCGCAAGGTCTGTGTGGTTTGAGTATCTGTGTAACTCTGTGTAACTCTTTATTTGCCCCCTTCGTCTTTACCAAGGGCCCATTATCCTCGGGAAATAGGTGAGTCATTACGGGCAGATATCTGCTGATCACAACCCGAATATGGCCGCCTCTTCTTTGGTGGGGAGGCATGTGTGGGGAGTATTCTGCGGCCTTGGCTCATGCATGCGTCATGTTATCTGTCTCGCGATGTTAACCCTTTCTGTACTAGCGACGTCTGTTATATTTTATTCTAGCTATATTTAGACGATTGTATACAGCTTAGGTAACATCTGTGATAGTTGAAAGGGTTGATGGAGATAGTTCGAAGCTTGATAATTGGTAGATACCCTTCTTAAACTGAATAACATCGATTTGTAATAACCAGAATATAGTTGAAAGGACGGCACTGGCACTGTAAGGATTAATGGTCTATACCCCAGTCCATCTACCCACGCAGGAAGGGTCATGTTTGGCTTCCATTCTCTCTTACGAATAATCATTTTCCCAATAGCATTCACCCTTCTACTTGTTTCGAAGCATTTTGGCTACGCAATCTATATGTTGAATCCCTCTTTAATGGACGCTTGTATTTGTTTACGTATTTCTGCGTGCCAGCTGACTTAGTAGTTACATTTGATGTGGATTATTATTATTATTATTATTATTATTATTATTATTATTATTATTATTATTGTTGCTCTTGTAATTTTATTTACATTGTGTCTCCAACCTCGGGACTGTCGGCTTTTCCATAGCACGAGGCCCCTAAATTGTAAAATTAATATTTCAAGAGCTTGGTTGTTTCATTGGCCTTTGCACACTAGATGGCAACACCTTATTTAGACACGTCACAGCTGATGGTAGAGGAATAATGCTCGTCACAGAATCTTCGAATATGGTCGGACATCTATTAACCCCTTTAGCACCATGACGCCTTTTAACCTTTGATTCTGGCTAAGATGAGATGATTTTATACAGTTTAAGAAGGACCTAGGTTACTAAGAGGGTTTATTGAGATCGTATTTACCCCTTGTGTACGAGAGGTAGATTAGAAGCTTAAGAAAATCCTCTAATGGTAACCAGAATATGAAGAAAATATGTCATGGTGCTGAAGGGTTAAGCTGGGAATTGAGCAGGGGACATTTTCACAACGTGTTGGTATATTTTCATATTTGTTTTCACCAACCCACCAATTATTTTACACACAAACCTAACTAAAATGAAATCAATGAAAGTAATGAATACATGTGGTACCTCAAGGACTCAAACTTAGGATATTCACACCGAAATTCCGCAAACTAAGCATTACGCTATCAAGACAGTTATATTGTAAGATATTGAAGAACTAAAGGAACACTGGGATAACCACAAACAAACCCTGGCTGCTTGGTTAACCCTTTGAGTACCAGCGACGTGTGCTGTCTTTTGTTCTAGCTATTTTTAGATGATGTTACGCAGCTTAGGAAGGATCTGCGGTAGTTAAAAGGATTGGTTTAGATAGTTTGAAGCATTCTTATGGCTAGAGGTCCTTCCTAATCTGAATAAAATCGTCTTATTGTTGCCACAGTATATTGAAACGGACGTCACCGGTACTCTATGGGTTGAGACTTGAGCCCAGGAACACTTTTTTTTTTTTTTTTTTTTTTTTTTTTAAAAGACCTCCGTCTTCGTATTGTGAAAAACCTGTTATCCTCCGGCAAATTGTGGGGTTGAGTGAGTGAAGGGGGGGACAGTGAATGAAGGAGGATGCATGTTTTTCATAATACGTGTTGCTAGCCCCAAACGCGCGAGCAACTGTGGCTTTCAACCATCCGACACATCCCCTTTTATTAATGTGCATCACACATGTTACATACAAATACAGTTTATGACACTTGGTCTGCAATCGGCGAAGCTATCCAGTTTGGCATGCGTCCCACATTTATGAACATGATTAATTAAATGTATGAATAAGGCTTGAGGGGAGATGGGTCGTTTTTCTGGTCCCCTTCTTCCTCGTGATTAGCCTCTTTAGTTTTCATATTTTAAGACGTTAAGCCCATTAGTTTGGCGACTTTAAGACATGTCGTCTCATTTCGTTGTCAATTTTAAGACCTATCGTGCCATTTAGGTGTCTAATTTTTTTTCTGACAAGCGATAGCAAGCCTGTAATTATAAGAGGAACCGGCCTTCGGCCTGGAAATGTTTCTACCGAAAAATGTACAAGTAAATCTTGAGGATGGGTATAAGATATGTTTTTCTAAGTTTGAGGGATGTCTAGCGAGGAAAATGATAAATAAATTAATAAATTAATAAATTAATGAATAGGCCAAAACATTAGCCACTGTCCCCTTAGCAGGAATACTTAGCAGGGAACATAGGAAAGGAACATGGCAGGTACCGAGGAGCCGTTGGCTTAGCGCTCCGTAATAGAGGGTTTTTGTTTGTGGCCAGCCCTCACCAACACCCCCCATGGTAACCGGTCGTAAATCTAAGCCTGGGTGGGAGGAGGGGCACGGGGGAGAAGAAAAGAGAGAGAGAGAGAGAGGGAGAAGGAGAGAGAGAGTTAAAATTACATATATTTACATAGATACACTGGCCACACAGACCTTACGATCCAAACGAGGTGGTCAGGACTTAATTCTAATAGAGATGGCACATCCGACAGAAAAGGAAAGTTGAAGGAAAGGATAGAAAAGAAGAGAGAGAGAGAGAGAGAGAGAGAGAGAGAGAGAGAGAGAGAGAGAGAGAGAGAGAGAGAGAGAGAGAGAGAAAGAGAGAGAGAGAGGGGGGGGGGGGGGGGGTATACACTGAATATGAACACTTCCTGGTAATACAGCTATAGCGTCGAAGCCCCTGGTGGGATTTCACGAATGTCGGAAGGGAAGCCTAGCGGGATGGAAATTATACTAACATACCTATTTTAGTGTGTTCATAATATGAACACACTACGAACACACCCGACGCAACTCGGGCAGCAATTTATTTCATTTAATTCTAACCCACAAAGCATGAGAGTTACCAATATTGAGTATATATCACATATATTTTGCTGCCCGAGTTGCGTCGGGACACTCAGAAATCCTTGTATGGTATTCTGGAATATGGATCCTACAACTTGGTATGAATTGAAATATATTCGCCTAGTGGGTTTCCCTTCTCCCTAACATAAATAGGATAGAAGGTTGAGTGTCTTTTAGACTGCCGTGGTGTAGTTGATTAAAGCGTCGGCTATCGTCTGACGGTCGACGGTTCGAACCCCACTGAGAGCTTGGAAACATTTAGTGGCTCACGTGTATTTGTGATATATATATATATATATATCTGCAACAAAAAGCAAAATATCTAAAGGAAGTCTGGTATGATAAGGTATGTTTATATAAACCAGTCGTTCAGAAAAGATAATATATGGGAGATATTAAGTTACCGATATATCATCAGCTTAATCTGATACAATAAGTGTGTGTGTGTGGGGGGGGGGGGGGGGGTTGTGTGTGTATACTGAAATTGTCTAACCAATAATTTAGATAATTGAACATACGTATATTTTCTAACTATCACAACTGTCTCTGCGGCCTCACAACCCTACTATTAAGGGGGCTCACCTTTCTTTTTGTTGTTCTCTTTCTCTCCCTTTCTCTTTGGCTTGTATCTATTCGGCTCCATTCAGCTTACTATTTTAAGACGTTTACCCCCATCTAGCTGTCAATATTTTCTTGGCGAGCGGTAGCGAGCCAGCATATATATTTCTTTTGTTTTACAGCAAGCTAAATTTATACATTTTTCGATGGAAAAATATCTATGGCAAAGCCGGATTTCTCCATACAATGATGGATCGCTATCGCTCGCCAGGAAGAAATCGACACTTGAATGGGGATGAACGTCTTAAAACAGTTGGCTGAATGGGGCCGAATGGATACAAGCCAGAGAAAGAGAACAAAAGAGAGAAAGAGAAAACAGACAGGTGACCCTCCTTAAGGGGAGGTCTCCACTCGAGGGATTTTTTTCTTGACTCATTTCTCCCTCATGTTTAGCCCCATTGCTTTTGATATTATAAAAAGTTTGCCCCATTAGTTTAGCGATTTTAAGAACTTTCACCCCATATTAAGACCTTTCGTGCCATTCAGGTGTCAATTTTATCCTGGCGAGCGATAGCGAGCCTGTAATTTAAGAGGAACCGGCCTTCGGCCGAGACATTTTTCTGCCGAAAAATGTACAAATTTATCTTGAAAGGGAGTCAAGGGGGTGTAATTTTAAGCTTGATGGAGGTCTAGGGAACAAACTAAATACCTCCCCTTAAAACAGCCAGTTACTAATCCCCCCTTTGATGTTTAGTCCTCACGCTAACCCTTTGATGTTTAGTCCTCACGCTAACCCTTTGATGTTTAGTCCTCACGCTAACCCTTTGATGTTTAGTCCTCACGCTATCCCTTTGATGTTTAGTCCTCACGCTAACCCTTTGATGTTTAGTCTCACGCTAACCCTTTGATGTTTAGTCCTCACGCTAACCCTTTGATGTTTAGTCCTCACGCTAACCCTTTGATGTTTAGTCCTCACGCTAACCCTTTGATGTTTAGTCCTCACGCTAACCCTTTGATGTTAGTCCTCACGCTAACCCTTTGATGTTTAGTCCTCACTCCCCCCTTTGATGTTAGTCCTCACGCTAACCCTTTGATGTTTAGTCCTCACGCTAACCCTTTGATGTTAGTCCTCACGCTAACCCTTTGATGTTTAGTCCTCACGCTAACCCTTTGATGTTTAGTCCTCACGCTAACCCTTTGATGTTAGTCCTCACTCCCCCCTTTGATGTTTAGTCCTCACGCTAACCCTTTGATGTTTAGTCCTCACGCTAACCCTTTGATGTTTAGTCCTCACGCTAACCCTTTGATGTTCAGTCCTCACGCTAACCCTTTGATGTTTAGTCCTCACTCCCCCCTTTGATGTTTAGTCCTCACGCTAACCCTTTGATGTTTAGTCCTCACGCAAACCCTTTGATGTTTAGTCCTCACGCTAACCCTTTGATGTTAGTCCTCACGCTAACCCTTTGATGTTTAGTCCTCACGCTAACCCTTTGATGTTTAGTCCTCACGCTAACCCTTTCATGTTTAGTCCTCACGCTAACCCGCTTCTCATTGCTTAGTGTCGCGTCCTTCATTATAGAGAAGGTGGGTTGTCTTCCTGGTCCCCTTTCTCCCTCATGCTTAACCCCATTAGTGTTGAGCGTTTATGACGTTCGGCCCATTAGTTTGGCAATTTTCAGACTTTTCGCCCCCTTTCTTTGTCAACATTAATACCTTTCATGCCCTTATGGTGTCAACATTAATACCTTTCATGCCCTTATGGTGAGGATTTGTTTCCTGGCGAGCGATAGCGAGCCTGTAATTGTGGAGGAACCGGCCTTCGGCCGTGACATTTTTAATCTCGAAGGGGGATCTGATTGATTTTGTTATAAGTTTAATGGAGGTCTGGAGAGAAAACTAAAGAATAATAAATAAGATTAATATATTAGCACATAATAAGATAATTAATATTAGCACATAATAAGATAATTAATATATTAGCACATAATAAGATAATTAATATATTAGCACATAATAAATAGTCCATCTCCCCTTAACCTGCTTCTCCATACTTAGTGTCGTGTCCTTCATTATAGAGAGCTTTAAAGGTTGTTGTTGTTGTTGTTGTTGTTCCCCAAGCTGCCTGGCCGAACAGCCCCAAGGCCCCGAGCAAGGCAAAGGCCATAACCGAGCGTCCCCACAGAACCCTCCCTGCTGACCACAATAAAGCCTGGGTGAACGAAGCCACTCCATGGCGGGGAGCTGAGGAGGGTGCGGAAACGCCCGGGAAACCAAAGCCCCACCCAGGGCCCTGTGCCCCTCAGCAATTATGAAGAGAAAGTTGAGGGGCAATGGAAGAATGTTGACGCTTTGGCTTCCAATCTTGGTAGATTGGGAGGTCAATCCACGGAAAAGACGCCGTCACTTGAGATCTAGAAAATATATAAGTAAAAGGAACAGTCAGAGTAAGCTATGGGTATGGCAGAGATCGCTCAGTTCTCACTCTGATAGACCAGCCCATCACCAGAGCTTTAACGGGAGATATCCACTTGAGGGATTTTTTTCTTGACCCCTTTCTCCCTCATGTTTAGCCCCATTGCTTTTGAGATTTTAAGACGTTCGCCCTAGTAGTTTGGACATTTTAAGACATTTTGTCCTATTTCTGTCAATTGTAAGACCTTTCGTGCCATTAAGGTGTCGATTTTTTCCTGGCGAGCGATAGCGAGCCTGTAATTTAAGAGCAACCGGCCTCCGGCCGGGAAATTTTTCTACCGAAAATTTTACAAATTTATCTGGAAAGGGGGTCTACGGGGTGTAATTTTAAGCTTGATGAAAACGTAGGGAACAAAACTAAATACCTCCTCTTAAACGTTGGGAACAAACTAAATACCTCCCCTTAAAGGTTGTCCGTGAGAGCTCGCATTCATTATATATACAGCTAGCTAATTTACCCACACGCAAACAATGGCGGTTTAAGGGGGGTCACCGGCTTTTTTGTTATCTTTCATTGTTTTCCTTCTATCTCTTTCTCTGGCTTGTATCCATTCGGCCCCATTCAGCCAACTGTTTTAAGATGTTTATCCCCATCCAGGAGTCGATTTCTTCCTGGCGAGCGATAGCGAGCCAGCATTGTATGGAGAAATCTGGCTTCGCCGGAGACATTTTGTTATCGAAAAATTTACAAATTTAGCTTGCTGTCAAACCAAAAATATGTATATGCTGGCTCGCTACCGCTCGCTAGGAAAATATTGACACCTGGATGGGGAAAAACGTTTTAAAACAGTAGGCTGAATGGGGCCGAATGGATACAAGCCAAAGAGAGAGGGAGATCAATAGAAAAAAAAAGCGAGGTGGGCTCCCTTAGCCATAGCTTTGTTAGGCTCCTGTATATCCTTCATGCACATTACAGGACATTACAGAGGGTTTAGTACCAAACCTACATACTCCGATAGTCATGAAATTCAGTGATAGGAGAGGCTGGGAATGCGAAATCCCCCGGATGAATAACAGGGGTGCTATGGGCTCTCTGCGAGAGGGCTGGTTATCACACAGAGGCCCACGTCTCTTCAACAAACTCCCACGGCGAGTAAGAGACATGAGGGACATCTCGTTAGACAACTTCAAGAGAGCCCTAGATGTCGAACTGCAAAAAGTGCCAGACGAGCCCATCCTCGCAAGGGAGCGAGCTGTCGCTTCAAACAGTCTACTGCACCAAATCACCACCCATAACGAGGGGCGTCGCGCTCCTTGGTGCCGCTAGAAGAGTGGCGAACACATCAAAAGGTAAAGGTAAGGACATCATACAGAACGTTAGTATTAACCCCATCTGTACCGGCGACGTCTTTTCCATTAAATTCTGGCAACTATTAGACTATTTTGTTAAGCTTAGGAACGACGTCTAGCCATTATCTGGCTACAAACCATTTTAACCCCTTTAGTTACCATACAATATCTGTCCTAAGTTTCATCAAATAGACTAAATGTAGCTAAACTCAAAAGCAAAATACGTCACCGGTAATGAAGGGGTTAAGGGGAGGTTTTTAGTTCGTTCCCTAGAATTCCATCAATCTTAAAATTACACCCCCTAGACCCCCTTTCAAGATAAATTTGTACATTTTTCGGTAGAAAAATGTCCGGTTCCTCTTAAATTACAGGCTCGCTATCGCTCGCCAGGATAAAATAGACACCTGAATTGCACGAAAGGTCTTAAAATCGCTAAACTAATGGGGCAAACGTTTTATAATATCAAAAGCAATGGGGCTAAACATGAGGGAGAAAGGGGTCAAGAAAAAAATCCCTCAAGTGGAGATCTCCCCTTAACCCTTTCTGCACCATGACGTCTTTTTACCTTTGATTCTGGCTAAGATGATATGATTTTATGCAGTTTAAGAAGGACTTTTGTTACTAAGAATGTCTATTGAGATTGTATTTACCCATTTTAGTAGCATAAGTAGCTTGTAAACTAAAGAATATCGTCTAATAGTAACCAGAATATGATGAAATATTGCGTAATGGTGGTGAAGGGGTTATGTGTATGCACCTTATGCGTATCATATCTGCGTATGTACTTCCTCTTATTATAGCATGTTAAAAATTAAGACTTGAGACATTAGTGGTCTAGATGTATGTGTGTGTGTGTGTGTGTGTGTGTGTGTGTGTGTGTGTGTGTATGTGTGTGTGTGTGTATGTGTGTGTGTGTGTGTGTGTGTGTGTGTGTGTGTGTGTGTGTATGTGTGTGTGTGTGTGTGTGTGTGTTACCTTCGGGAAAGGTCGGTCCTACAGCGTACTATTTAACTAATTGAGTACCGGTTACGTCCCTATTATTATAATCTGGCAACTATTAAATGATTTTGTTCAGCATTGAAAGGATGTCTACTCAATAAAAGGCTACAGGCTCTCTCGATTAATCCTTTTTAGTTCCCATATATCCTTCCTAAGCTTCATAAAATCGTCTAACTGTAGCTGAAATAAAAACAAAACGACGTCGCCGTTACATAAAGGGTTAAGGCTGAAAATGTTGATATGTCTTGGTTTGTTTTTTTGCTGCGGATTTGTTTACTGTGCATAACTGATATGTTTACACTTGGGAAGATGTCGCCCTAAGAATAATCTTGAGTATAGTCAAATTGTTGCTGATCCCAGAAAAATATCAATAATGTCCATGCGAAAATTCTAGCACACATACTATGAAATTTGCAGAGAGGTTTGTGGATCCAAAGCAAGTAACATTTTCAATATGAGGCATTGAGGGCGCTGGCCTACTGGTGACATATACTGTAATTGTAGCATGTTTATCAATTAATTTAAAGTTGTTTGTAAGCTATACGTTATTTGTTGATATATGGAACTATGGTTGTGCTTATCTGTGCAGTTCAATCAATATATGGAACAAAATGACCTTTGTCAATGTTCCCACATAAATTGAGCAGCAAGTTACACAATATATACCTCAAAAGGGAGCAACAATCTTAATGAGTTAATAATGGCAGACATGAGCATATTGAAATATAAAACATATGGAGGAAAAGGATAAGGATACCCTCTATTCTCAAAGATTACTATTAATAAAGGTACTTAGCTCAAATTGCTGATATACGCATTATGCCAAAGGTAATTGAATCTATCCCTAAAGATAATTCTTGGGACTAGGAACTAACGAGTCTAATGGGGAAAATAAAAGTAAATACACTGTAAATACACTGTAAATACACTGTAAATACACTGTAAATACATTGTTCAAGCAGCTTATTCGGATGGATGGGCGCTCGCTCAATTTGACTACTTTTGGGTGCTGATATGTTTCCAATCTATGTCGGGTTATTATGTCAGGTATACTGCAAATGATACGGAGCGCCGTAAGGTTAACTTTAGTAGCACTTCTGTACATATGGACAAAGGTACACCCAAACACATAATATGGAAGAGAAAATTTGAAAAATGACTCGGTTGTTGTTCACTAATATCATAATGTCACGAAAATTTCCAAGTATTGAAAATACTAACGTAAGTAACATGGTGTCACCCAAGAAATGATTATAGGAGCATTTATGTTTAGCTTCATAAAATAATGGAGTAATGCAACTTATATCTGGCTATATGCGTTATCTTTTATTATTACAATCTCTTTAGGCTTTTAAAGTCAGATTCGCCTCACTACTTTCATTCATGGAGTTGTCAAGGTTAGTAGGTTTAATTATGAGTGGCTGGTTTGGTAAAGGATAGATGTGGATCATGTGGTCAACTGTACGCCTCATTTCCTTGCCTCTTGTATAATTTCCTGCCTTACTACACCGACCCTCACCACCCTTCTTATCATTCATCCCCGGAACAGTCTTTTTGCAGGGGGAGTTAGAGTTATTTGGGTTTGCAAACACTCCATGTTGTTAACCTCGCACTGCTCTGAATACCAACCGTATTAATTGTTAAGCATGTCATATGGATTACATATTTTGTAAACCGCGACAGAACACACACATGGGGAGAATGAACGTTCAGTATAATCCCACCGTAACATAATTCGTACCTATAACAGAATACAAACGTTCATTCTAAGACTTTAATTAATTATTAAGCTTATTTAGCTAATGAGGCCGTTAATAATTAGCAATATTCATGCAATTTACGTAATTATCGATGGAACTACAATATTAAATATATTGCTGTGCTGTCAGCCCTGCTGCCATAAACAAGAGGGGATATTTTAAAGTTTTTGGATTCGGTGATGCCCTTTTCCTATTTCATTTCAGCTTTCATTAATTGATATTATTCAAAGGGGCATTAGCGATAGTCAGTAACATTTTTGGTTCCCAATAGCCTATATTATTCCGAGTTGTATATCCTGCTAGCCAGATTAAACGAAATGCCATTGTTACATCCCTACCAAATTAGGTGTGGTTATTTTTTGGACCACTCTTGTTTCTTCCTTTTTTTTATTATAGACGTTGCACCCCACCCAGGTGTCGCCAATTTCTGGGCAAGCTATAGCGAACCTACGAATTATGGAGAACTTCCTTATATACGGGACATTTATCTACCGAAAAATGTATAACTTTGGCTGGAAGGGGGTCGGGAGGGTGTTTAGAGAAGCGTATTGATTTTCGCTTAGAGGCAAACTAGAAATACATTGGTTGAATAATAGGCAAGACAATAAGAATAGGTAAGTTTGGTAATATATGAGTACCTAATTAACAAACAGTAGAGTTAATACTAAAGGAGTTATAGCGCGCTGCCAGAAATACGGCACACGATGGTCTATAATGAAAGATACGCTCTCTTACAAAACATCTAAAACGTTTGATGTTTTTCATTCTGAACAAAACCAATTAAAGAAAATGTATGGATGATGTATATTTCGCATTTCATTAGAAGCATGATATATAGCATACATATTAGAATATTTATCCATATATTAGCTTACGTTGACATACCTGAATGTTAAGGGGGGGTCACCTGCATTTTTTCTCTTTCTCTGGCTTGTATCCATTTGGCCCCATTCAGCCTACTGTTTTAAGACGTTTACCCCCATCCAGGTGTCAATATTTTCCTGGTGAGCGGTAGCAAGCCACCATATATATATATATTTTTGTTTTAACAGCAGGCTAAATTTGTACATTTTTCGATAGAAAAATGTCTCCGGCGAAGGACGATTTCTTCATACAATGCTGGCTCGCTATCGCTCGCCAGGATGAAATCGACAACTGGATGGGGAAAAACTTCTTAAAACAGTTGGCTGAATGGGGCCGAATGGATACAAGTCAGAGCAAAGGAGAAAAATATAAACAAAAGCCGTTGACCCCCCTTAAAACAGAAGGAGGTTCAAAGTGACTGTACAGAACATGTAGAGAACCTAATGTGATTCTCCCTATACACCTTAACCCCTTCATTACTGATACTATCCTTCTAACTTTATTCTGGCTACTATTAGACGATTTTAAGTCAGTTTAGAAATAGCCTCCAGCAATTAACAGGCTTCGAATTATCTCACTCAACCATTTTTACTAACACAGATCCTTCTTAAACTGCACAAAATCGACTAAATATAAACAAAATAAAGTTAAACAGACGTCGCCGGTACAGAAGGGGTGTCTCTCCCAAGGCGGGGGGTCACACGAGTTTATTCTGCATGTTGGAGGGTAATAAATTATTGAAGTCTGAATTTATGGTGCAAAATAATTCCTTAATTTAAAATAATCAGAATACAGTCTAGTTATCGATGTAGACGCATCCCCGAAAAATAGTCTGAAAATATACCAACCGAAATTGCTGGAAATAGGCAGGATATAAGGAATAATAGCGTCACCCGTACTGAAGTGGTTAAATAAGCTTAATGTCATCGTTCTAACTACACCATAACTCCCTCATTTATCTTCTCCCCCCTCTATTTCATCATCATAATAATTACTATCACTATCGCTTATCTAAGTAACAATCCACCTGTAAGTACCGTATAACAATCAAACACTACCCACGTCATCTCTTACCACCACCACATTACCTCTTTCTCATCCCTGATAATCTCTACCTCTCCCACCACTGGCTGCCACCACATTAACTGCCCACCCCTGACTACACTACAATTATTAACGACAATGACCACCACCAGTACACTACAGTCGCAAACCTTTCGCAGCCATCCAGCTTCACCGCAATATTTCATTACCGTTTTTATCTTTACTCACCACTACCACTATTATTGTTTTTTTTCTCAGCAGGCGGTAAATTGTCTTGTTCACATCATAATTGTTCAGTTATTTCATAGTTTTTGTTGTTAATTAAGAATGATGTGCATTAATATGATGCAGTCATAGCGTTCTCATTGTTCCATTAATAATCAAGAAATCTATTTTCGAGTTTCTAACCATTCCGCCAGGGGAAGAATAACCGAGTATAATATCTGATATGCCAGAATGCCTGGTTGCAATAATACCAGAATGCAGGATTACTACGATTGCCATCACAACCAGTATTGCCGGCGTCCTTGGTGGACACCTTGCCTCAAATATCTCCCCTATCAGAGACACCAAGGAAGAATAGCTTATGTCACACCAGATATATAACAGTCTCACCCAACCACTCTCATCAAAGAGAATAGAAGAAGACATTCAACCCTCCAGAGCCAGCCAACAGAAAACGAGAGTCTCTACTACTTGTCCCACCTCGCACTAGGGTACAATTAACAATTCCATGATACTGGGGCTCACTGTTGGCCCTTTTATGAGGACCACCTCTGCCTTTCTTACCCAAAAGCCAGCTCCTACTGACCAGTACCGACAAATGGTAGAGTCCTAGATGCTGAAATTGTTAGCCAGCTCAATTCCAGCGCTTAACCAGGTTGGAAGAAGAACGTTTACCCAGGTTCTCCATTGTTTTATGCTTACCCAAAGCACTGGCGCAGTAACGCTTACCCAGGTTACTGCGATTATATTATCCCCTAGGAACACAACTCCTTCACAAAGCCAGGATCAGCCCAGCAGAAAGAAAGCAAGAATCAGGCACCTACGACTACCAACCATCACGACATCCGAAAAGCAGTGAAAAGGAAGGAGGCGAGAGGACCATGGGGCCTACCCGAGACACCTGGAAAGACTATCCTTCCGAGATAGCGGAGCATTGTACCTTCAGCTAGTATTGCTGTTCTCTGTTTTTGAGATGCCTACTAAAGATTTATTTTATAATACACACAACTGTCCCCTTGCTTTTTTTTAAAGATACACATATACTGTATATGTTACACTCCACCTGTTATCTGATAGGGGAATTTTTGAGTGAATGGGACTCGTTTGCCTTGGTCCATCTAGGGAAATAAACCCTAAGCAAATTACTGATAAGCGACATGCTAATCGGTGCCACTTGCAGGTGGCTAACTACAAAACAGATAACAGATACCTTAATGTTAGATCTTATTTACAACACCACTCATTTACATATTAGCTGCACTCCCATACTCCTCACTCTCCCTTCCATATCTATGTCCTGCCCTTTTCAAGCTCTACTTTGTTACCGAATTGTATATACTGAATATGTATTAATAATAATTATAAGCATTAAAGATAAGTTATGTTTCACATACCCATTTGAACTTCTTTTGTATCTTCTAAATAAACAAATTTTATACTGTGACCGTGCACTCTGTCCTAGCCTTCGTCTTGTAGTTATGCAAGATACACTGCACCCCAAACAGGTTATTAACAACAGACCTAATCCCTAGCGCTTGTCGCTAATATATTTGCAATGAACACAAGTATCACCACCTAAGCTCCTTTGTTATCGACATTTCCCTTACCACTCATAGAACTACCCCTAGCTTGCAAAAGCACCACCATCAACACTAATTCCCTCTCTGACCATTGATATATGTCGGTTCGTTCATTCCTTCTATCTGTATAATTTTAAACACCATTCAGCAGAAATATCTCGCTATTACAGCTCATATTTAGCACTTGCTCTTCCCATAGATTTCATTCAACAACCTTCGAATGACCGTCACACATTACGAGCAACCGATAATATATAATGACTATGCATACGTTTCTGTTAATTTGACATTAAATGTGGAAATATATAGTAATATTGAAGTACAGGTGTAGTTTGATTTGCAGTACTGAATACAACTCATAATCAACCTCATTATTAAATATTCACAAAAAATTATAATAATGCACATACACACTCGTACTCCACATATGTCACTAGAAATCTTTGCACACAATCACAGAGAAGAAAACAAAACAGTATTGGAAGCTTTGCAATAATATTCAAACTTCCAAATCTAATAGGAGTTCACAGATCCTCGAGTGTCGTCCCGACATCTGTTGACTTGCTACAAGTGACACACTCCACACCTTACTCGACAACACTCGTCAACAGTTGTTGTTTGAAATTTGGGCCCGCATGTGCCACGATTTATGGATGCATACAACGCTCACACGGCCGCCGTAGCGGCTCGTTCTAATTTGTCTGAACTCATAGCAGTTTATTTGTAACTCGGGCCAACTCAGTGTGTCTGGCCACTACTACAAGTTCACACAAATATCCAACAAGTTAAGTCGCTAAGAGTGGCCATGACCAGTCATAGCACACTTAGTCGGATGCCATCCAGAAAATCGGTGAATACAAATGTGCAAGAGTGTGCCAAGTATGGGCAAGAGTCTGCTAGGAAATGGCAAGAATATCCACGCATACTATATACGAGTTGTCGCTCCTGAGCCAAGAGTGTATCGCAAGCATGTTAAGAGTCCCCACGCATCCCATGATCGACAAGAATTGACACACAAATGCCACGAGTCCATACGTGTGATTCTAGAGTTTATACGAGTGGTCTTAGGTACGATGATTGATATGGTGTTGTGAGCCACTCTGAAATCATAGAGCAGGGTCTTCTAGCTGTATCCATTCGACAAGTATCGTAGTGTAATTGCCAATCTTAACCTCAGTGACAATGCCTTCCTCCAGAATGTGTCTTGCTTCTCGATTCAGGGGCATATCATGCTCAGCAGTTCCTTTAACATGTTGACATACATCTTTCATAAATTCCTGAAGCCAGAGGCGTCCTCCAATTGCAGTTCCTTCATAAGTTGCTCAAACTGACCGAATTGAGGACGTCGTACGAGCTAGGATATACTCCACATGGTTCTCCTCCTCTGATGTTTCTTCTTTCTATTAAGAGGTACCTGGCATATTGCAACACCAATATCAGCAGATTCATGTGCCAATTCCACCTGCAGTTTCAGTAGTTCCTGTTTGCGTGAACGGGTTCAGGAGGGCACCAGGTATATGTGCCAGGGTTCTAGGGTGGCTGCAAATGATGTGTCTGTCTCCATCCGTTCCTTAAAAATGCTCCTCAGGGCCTCAGGGACATCCCTTGCAGGGCATTCGTTACGTTAGTCTTGAACACTCATAATACACTTTGGATGGTCGTAGCACAGTCGTAGCTCTCGTACGGCACTCGTGGCTACTCCTGGACCATTTTTGACCGATATTTATATAATTTTGCTTAATGTGTGGTGACACGTAACGACTTGCTACAGCTACCTACTGACTCGTAAATTTGCGTACTAACTTGTTCGCCAGGTGTAATATTCTTGTAATACACTTGTCAGATGCTGGACTCGAGGTCTATATCCCTGATTATGCGATGAGTTCAGACTCGGCGGAACTCTTGGCCCTACTTGTGGATGTGTGCACCCCCCTTAACCCACAACTCAAAGATTCCCTTTTAAAGAATAGGTCTGCCTTCATTGTTAGCTCTTTCAATCAAATGACACTAATTTGTTTAATTCTAATAACCTCCTGACAACTTCATTTATCTTAGGAAACATTTGTTAAAGATTAGGGTTTGATTTGAAGTCTCAACCCTAGTTTGATAGTGGGCCGACCAAACTGTGTTAACATTTCTGGCTGTAACATTAAAAGAATAAGGAGATAGTCATCAGACTTAAAGGTTAAAGGCACCTTGATGCGTATCCCGTGTTATGTTTGTTTACCTTCACCTGCTCAGTACAATAGGCCTCTGATAGTATTCACGATCCACAGTGGACCACTTGGAAAAAGAAATATGCTTGGAGTACAAAGCAGGATGAAAAACAACGTATGCAGATGGCAGTTCATTCTTCGTACCAAAGCCTGCGATGGCTTTTACAGTACCGTGGTTTTCAAAATGCTGGCTTAGTTGCATTCGGTAATGATCTGTTACCAATTTTCAGTCAAGTCATTAAAGAAATAGATAAGTTATCCCCATTGAATAAAGAAAGCGTTATTATGGTTTAATGAATACTGAGAGAGTGTTGGTAATAATATTTTGCAGAATAATATAATCGGTTTATATAACCATTAAGGTATTAGATACTATACAATGGGTGGCATGTGTATTCATATTATAATGTTATATCTATATTTTTTTGGATATGATTTTTACGAATATAATTTAGTGAAATTATGAATATCCTGAAGAGTTGGATATATATAATGAATGTTTCTAGGGAAACTAATGATGCACGTAAATGAAACAAAGATGTTCAATGTGGCATAATTCTCCACCATGCATACAAACCAGAGCAAGTCAAAATTGTCCAAGCTGTTCTGAATTGAATTGAGCCAAACTGGACATGGTTAAATTGGATTGATCACTCAATCTTAACTGAAGGGCTGAATTGCCATAATGCACTGGCCGGTCGACTTAGATTGAACGCATAAAATAGACTGAGGTGGTCCAATTTTGCTGATTCATGGATTGGGTCGAGCAGTGGAAATTATAAAGTAACCAATATGTCTCACAATGAGTATTGGATCTAACTTACAGAAATATTTTCATTCGTTTTATATCACATAATGTGATAGCATAACTTGGACACAAAACAGAGACACGACCATGCGTCTCAACTCAATTTGTTGGTGATGGCCTGGTCTATCAGAGTGAGAACTGAGCGATCTCTACCATACCCATAGCTTACTCTGACTGTTCCTTTTACTTACATATGTTCTAGATCTCAAGTGACGACGTCTCTTCCGTGGATTGACCTCCCAATCTACCAAGACTGGAAGCCAAAGCGTCACATTTTTCCTTTGCCCCTCAACTTTCTCTTCATAATTGCTGAGGGGCACAGGGCCCTGGGTGGGGCTTTGGTTTCCCGGGCGTTTCCGCACCCTCCTCAGTTCCCCGCCATGGAGTGGCTTCGGTCACCCAGGCTTTATTGTGGTCGGCAGGCAGGGTTCTGTGGGGGCGCTCAGTTATGGCCTTGGCCTTGCTCGGGGCCTTGGGGCTGTTCGGCCAGGCAGCTTGGGGAACAACAACAACAACTCAATTTGTAATTTAGAGATGGACCGAATATTCGTTTCGTATTCGTATGTGCGAATATTCGCAATGTTTTTCAATATTCGTATTCGTATTCGCATTTCCATTCATAGCTATTTGCAAATATGTGAATATTTTCACGAAACCAATAGAAGATATACAAAAATGTAAAATATTACATTTTAAAGCGTGCGTTCGCTTGTATGATGTCGGGGAAAGGCATGCTTCTTTATTAAACCCTCTAAGTACCATAGTATGTGAATGTTTTTTAAACTAATGGAACTGAAATTGTGTACATCAACTTTCAAACCAATCTGATGATATCTGAACTTTGAAATAATTGCAATAGTTCCGAAATCTGACCTTGTTCATTATAACGGAATAAATGGTCTTGGTACAATGTTGCCAATGTACCGGCTACCGCTAGATCCAGCGAATCACTTCCATCACTTCCATCTAGCGACATCAAGATGTGATGAATTCTAGCGATATTCAAGTTATGTTCCCTATTTTAAGGAATTCTAGAGATTTTTCGATTGTTAAAGATTATTCTAGATACTTCAACATATGTTTTCTAGTGACATACAAGTGTTTAGTGTCTGGTGACTATCTAGCGATTTGTCAATGCTATTCTAGCATACATTTGTGCTTTAGTTTATCATGCATTGTTTAATATATTTGCCCTATTTCTCCAGAAGACTTCCTACATGATATAGTGTATTGTTCTAGTGATAATTAAATATTATACAGGGCTATTTTAAGTTGGCTGATGATTATGAAACGGTAATATGCTGGACGATGAGAATACTGTATGTAAACATGTCTCGGATATCACTGATCATTTTTGGCATTTTCTGCCAAAAGCCCAATGGCTAATCAGTGGTGGCAACGAAACACACAGCTTTACACATTCACATCGTCATTGGCTTCCGGTAATTAATTTCATAGTAATTTAATTAACGTTTGTTGGTGATATACAAAGAATTACCAGTTCTTGAAGGATGACAATTTCATCCTTCAAGAAAGATTGAAATATTCGCTATTCGCTATTCGTATTCGCGAATTTTACCAACAAATATTCGTATTGGTATTCGTATTCGCAAATAGTGAAAATTGATATTCGTTCCATCTCTAATTTGTATTATAAATCTCTTCTAGAGTAGTGGTTGCCAAGAGTATTGGCCACAAAGGAAACCATTCATGAAAATTTGGATCGTTCCCTTTCGTCGATCCTGCGTATATGATGGTTACGGTAACGGAAAATCCTGAGTGAAGGAGACTGAAGCGCAAGCCACATACAGTATATTATAATTGAAGCAATCAGTTATGTATTTAGTTACTTAGGTTAAGAAAATTATAGCCTTGAAATTCGGCGGAAGATTTCACCCGGGGCGAATAGCTAGGCGAGCACTATCATTGTTTGAACGATTAATAGCTTATCATTATAAATTATGTGTAGTATGCTGTGTGCCATATATCCAGAGGCATTACATGGGAAACATTATTATCTAGCTCGAAAACACAGAGAATATATTTAATGGTGTGCAATTTGACCATTTTGATATTGAAGAAGGCAAAATAATCCACATAAAGGATCATCTACCATGGCCCTCATTACCACAGGCTTACAAACACAATCAAGTTTTTTTGTAGTTACCTGAACTAAACCTTTACATGCAGCAACACCTTGATTGTTACATGTACTGGCTAATGCTAAAAGATTTTATGAAACAGAGACAATGGTTTCCGTAATCAAAGGGTTAATGGTAAAAATGGCAGAATACTCCAGATAGAGCCCCATCTGCCACGACTCTCCCCACCACTAGCCTGCCTCAATCTCCAGCCTGCCTCCTAAAGTGCCTCTTTATCACGGCGCCACCTCCATAACAAACCTTCTTTTGTTTCCCACGGTACCCCGTCGCCTCTTCTCAAGATACCCGTAAAAAACTTCACTGGCAGTTTTTTTCACCAAGAGGAGGAAACCGAAGCACACTCGAGAGGGTTCCATGTGTGTATGTGTGTGTGTTGGCAGAGAGGGGAACGATTGTTTTAGATAGTTTCTTTTCAGCCAAAGAAAACAAAGTTCCTGCCGCCTCAGTTAACCCCAATATATATAAACCAAATAACACAGTTAGATCTGAAAGGGGCTGGGGTTCTCGCAGAGAGGCTCCAGTCCTGACGTTATTCTTGACTTACAGTGTGCTGGCTTAATAATCCAATAGGCTTGATAGCCTCTGAAGTCATATATTTTCATTCAACACAGTCAGATAATATATTTCCCTGAAAACCACACTGGATATCTCATCATTCTTAGCAAGAACAAGCAAAGGCAATCTATTTCTATCAAGTATCAAAGACTTAAGAGATTCATAGGATCGCTTTGCCTAACATAATTAAATAATAATTCTGTCGGGCCCATCTTTTAAGATAATTACCTTTACGTATAGTACGCCTATTTGCATGTGCTATTAACTCTTTCATTATTTTAGGACACACATTTACACATAACTTTGGTTGTCATTAGACGATTTTATGCAATTTTCGAAGGATTTTTAGTAATAGTAGGGGTAAACACTACATCAATTAACTCTCTAACTCCAATAATTTCTTCCTAAACTGAATAATATCGTCTAATAATAGCCATAAGAAAGCGTCCAAACGGGTTATAATCCCCAAGCGGTTGAATAAATATTCTCTAATTTAACCCGAATAATTGTGTTGCTCGAAAAAGAAGCTGGTGTCGAATAATTTTTGTTGACACAAATATTATATGTTTGTTTGTGTCACTCAAGTTGTCCAGTCATTTGAATTAAAGGGGGTGACCTGCTTTTTATCTCTCCTTCTCTCTCTTTCTCTGGCTTGCATCCATTCGGCCCCATTCAGTCTACTGTTCTAAGACGTTTATCCCCATCCAGGTGTTGATTTCGTCTCTATTCCTCTTAAGTTACTAGGGAGTGAATTCTATAACTTTGGACCTGAAATAATTAGACTTCTTTGGTACAACGTAGGGTGCTTGGGGTATGATTAAGTTTACATTATTTAGTCGGGTATTTATAGGATGTGACATAATTCTAAAAATAGGATTGGTTACATGTGGGTTCGTTAAATATTTAAATAGCAGTAAAGATACAAAATACGTATATATATATATATATATATATATATATATATACTGGAATTTTAAAATATTCATGAACAAAAATGTCTCCTTTGTTGACTCATTTCTTTGTGTGTATGTAGACCTAATAGTTCTTATATATATATATTTTTCTTTTTTTGTCATAGGAAAACCTTTGTTGAATGTTTTTTTCCATGTTCCACCCCTTAGAGTTATACAATATATCATATGAGGATAGAAAAGAGAATAATAGATATTTTTCATAGCATCTAGGGTAAGTTGATTTCTGATGTGATACAAAATACCACATAACTTGATATCTTTAAGCATACTGCATTTGTATGTGGTCCCCAGCTCAATCGGTCATCAAGTATTACACCTTAAAATGTGATACTTTTTGTTTTGTTTTAAATATTCCCTCCTAATTGTATTGGCATCACATAATCAGGAACCCTCCCATTGTAAAATACTATAAACTGTGATTTGTTAGTGTTAATTGACAGCTTGTTTGCTGAAGTCCACTCAAAGAATGTTATTTAATTCTATATATTCTGTATATTGTTAAGTAAGTTCACAGCATTGTATTTCATTCCGCATACATGTCGTAGGATCAATACATAGAGGGATTATTACAAGTATCCCCACGCAACTCGGGTTAAAATTGGTTAAAACATGGACAATCGTCCTGACTGTCGGTGATTCAAGCCTCGCTGAGATTATAGAAACATTTAATAGCTCACTTGTGTTAATGAAATATACTTAATATTAATGACTCTCGTGCTTGGTTGGGTTAGAAATAAATCATATCAATTTTAACCCGAGTTGCGTGGGGGTACTTGAAAAAATCCCAGTATAGTGTCTCGGTAATATACAGTAGATTCTACATGCGTATGAAATGACATACTTTCTCCATGTGGGATTTCCTTTCTCCTTAATATATATAGGGAAAGGTTAAGTATCCGGTATCACGCATTGGTAGAGTTTGTTAAAGCATGGACAATCGTCCTGAATGTCGCTTGTTTGATTGAGCCCTGCTGAGAGCATAAACACACAAACGCACACACACACATATATATATATATATATATATATATATATATATATATATATATATATATATATATATATATATATATATATATATTTATTTTTATATACATAAGAATAAGAATAATATCTAAAGCGCGCACACACACCAACACACACACACACGCGCGAACATATACAAGAAATGGAAACCGAACCCTAAACAAAGGAAGATGTATAAGATATAAATGCCGCCTGGTATTCCCACAAAGCATTACACTACTCTTAGCACAAACAAGCAAAACAATCTACCGAAATATCGAAGCTTTTAAGAAGAACCGAGGGTAAAGGAACAAGTTGATTTATTCGTAAAGAAAGGACATATTCAGGTAAATTTCGACCACTGTTCAATTTTACCCCTTCAATCATGCGAACATTTATTTAGTTTATTAATATTACTTCTAGACTATTTTACTCAGCTCATAGGAAGCGCCTCTAAGAGTCAAATGGATAAGGACCATTTCAAATATAATTTTAATCCTAACATATCCATCTTATATTGAATACAATAGTCTGCAGGTAATATAATTTAAAATCTGCGGATCACATGCTAGGCTGTACTATGCTGTGGCCCTCATCACCTCATCTTGGCCCTTCATAACCTGTGGTCGGTGAATTTCTTGCCTCGGTACACATGGGAAACTGCACACTATCCTGGTGTGGGTTTGTAGACAGCGACCCGGGACGGATCAAAGAGACCGGTCACTTGCAAACGGCAGTGACCAGAAACTTGGTCCGTCCCTGTTGGCGACTGAGGTGGGACCCTTTGGTCACTTTGGTCTCTTGTGACGTCACAGTATAAACAAAGATGACGCTCAACAACACTTGTATCGCTGCTTGGAATACAGTACCAGCTATAATGATAATGTTTTGGCTAGTGAATACCTGTTAAGTTGCACTGATAAGTTCAGTAAGTGATCCTATAAGACCATCGTGGAAATGCTATTGCCTTTATATATTAATTGAACATCTGGGATATAAACAGTCTTGTTCAACCTAAGTTTTAGATTGTGCACGTTTTCTTTAATTATTCGTTTCTTATGTACAGTATATAGGAGATATTAATAATAAATTATATTTGTATATTACGGTACGATGTTTTCGCTGAGAGTCCGACGCCATTTTCGCGGACCCCTTGTTCTACACAAGGGAAATCAGTCTTCCTCATACACTACAGCCAAACCGTCAACACACACTTATAGCCATCCAAGATATCCCTTCCATCACATTCATCAATGACCCAGGACAAACAGATAAAACTTTATAAATATCATGTCACAAGCATTCCAATCATCATTCCTTAGTGAAGGTGCATTACAGTATAGCATCCACCTTTATTTTGTTAAGGTGAGTTATATCAGTCACCTTGCATTTACCCTTCCACTTCACCCGGCATTGGTCTACTACGGGGCTTGGTCTATTGTGGGGCTTATGTAAATTAAGTGCTTCTCCCGTTTTGTACTATAATTGGTGACCTAGTTCAGTCTTATAACTTACTAAGATATATATTCACCACACATACTTTATCAGTTGTTTCTTCAATTGTAATGTCTGTGTTTGGTGAGGCTGTGCTATCCTGTTTTTTATAGTTATCCCCTCTGCCTGGATTCAGTTCTTCAGTTCTTTTACCGAGCCAATCCGGAAACCCTTGCCTTGCGAGTTCACAAGTAGCTGACTGCACGAGTAACTGTTGACCACCGTAGTATGACCAGACTAGGGTAAAGTCCCTCTTTTTATATCTGAGTCCGGGCACCTACTCTTGCTTGAGAAACTTGTATTTCCTTACTTCTGCCAGAGTTTTCTTGTAAAGTTTTAGATGGTGTGCCCTGCATAGAGGCTTCCCATTGGTTGCTTTCGTCGTCAATCATTGAAAGATTAATGCTTCCATTTTCGCTACTCTATGCAATAGTTTCAGTCATGTCTGTATCACAAATTAAACTTTGGTGGACTTCGGGTACAAGACTGGATGAAAGACTTGGATAGTCGTACCAAACTGAATGTTTTCTTTTCCCAGTGCTTGCCAGTGGATCTGAGATGTTTTCTTTTACCTAGTGTGATATACACTCAGATTGTATTCCACTTTCATGTTCATCCAACTCCCAGGGACTGTCATCTCCTGTAGACTCCCAGGGACTGTCATCTCCTGTAGACTCCCAGGGACTGTCATCTCCTGTAGACTCCCAGGGACTGTCATCTCCTGTAGACTCCCAGGGACTGTCATCTCCTGTAGACTCCCAGGGACTGTCATCTCCTGTAGACTCCCAGGGACTGTCATCTCCTGTAGACTCCCAGGGACTGTCATCTCCTGTAGACTCCCAGGGACTGTCATCTCCTGTAGACTCCCAGGGACTGTCATCTCCTGTAGACTCCCAGGGACTGTCATCTCCTGTAGACTCCCAGGGACTGTCATCTCCTGTAGACTCCTCGTCATCCCAAATTCTACCCTCATAACGTCTGATGTGATGAATGTGGGTAATTTTCAGGTTTCCCCACTTGTCTCTATACTGAATTTGGTATGTACCTATCGTTTCACAAACTTTAATAGGGCCGCAATATTAATTTTCTAACTTTCCCACATATAGTGGATCATTGCACTGTACTAATACAAAATCTCCCTGATTTTAAATGTTTTTCTGCATAGCTTGTTCTATGGATTGGTTTTGATTAATGCATTCCCGAATTTTGCTACGTCTGCCATGCATTTATTCGATGTACTGCACACTGTCCCGAAGTTGTAGGTTTATCTAAAAACAGTCTACAGCTTATTCCCATAGTTAATTTGCTGATGCTCTAAACAAAATCTAGAACGGGGGCGATCCCCCAGACTTATTTCCGGTACAATTTCTGTCCACATTACTACTTCAGGTACAAGAGGGGGATGAGGTTGTACACACCAGTTGTTCTGGGAAGTACTCCCGGGAGAGCCTTAAGTACTAGACATCCTCATTCATTACCTGGTCTCCTTTGTTGAATATGTTTTTTTCTCTGTGCCGAAGTTACACAAAGAACAGTTCTAGCTTGATCTAAAGATATACACATTTGCTTACTTGCAAACAAAAAATAAATAATTATATAACACAGGTGCTACACGCCCTAAATTATCTTAACTGTTTTCCTATATTTATATTTTGGTGTAGGGATATGGCGACCTCACCACCCTCAAGTTTGGTGGTGCAATCATCTTCTGTAGCACTGGATCACTGGTTTCTATGTATGTATGTATATACTCTGGCTCCTTTTTTTTGCCCCCCCCCCCCCCCCCCCCCCCGGTGGCCGAGTCGAGATAGAGCCCAAACAGGTACTTCACAACACATCAGAGAAACAAAACAATACAAAATATTTATATCTCACACACATCTAGGTCGCCCAGGAGAAACACCCAAGAGACCCAGGCCCATTTGGGGTCCCCAGCAAAAGATTCCCAGGTCCCAGATCCCCCGGAGAGGCGCCGATTTCCGCAGGCAGACCTGGAGCGAAGCTTCACAATCACAAGCCCGCCCACCATGCTTCCCGGCGCCTGATGGACTACTATCTAGTCCAACTGGCGCATGACCATCTCTCCCAAACGACCGCATTTACACTCATCTATTTACAAGCATTCTCCATTCATTCCTGTTTATTACCACTTCCCTTGCCTGATCTATAGTCATTCCCCTATCATCCAAAAAATGTCTTACATGGTCTCTCCATCTCAATGGGGGTCTTCTTGCCCTTCTATCTCCCCTTGTATCTGACTCACATATTCTCTTTGTAAGCCTTACATCTTTCATTCGTTCAACATGGCCATACCAGCTCAGCACCCTTCTGTCCACTCTGGCTGACAAATGTTCCTCCTGCCCCACTCTCCTACGTGTTTCTTCATTCCTCAATCTGTCTCTACGAGTAACTCCACACATACTCCTCAAGCAGCTCATCTCCATCACATCCAGCTTTCTTCTCTCCTTTTCCTTCAGAGCCCATGTCTCAGCCTCATACATCACTGTTGGCACAACAATTCCTTGATACATTGCACTTTTTACTTTCATTCAGAGATTTCTCACCTTCCACATACTTCCCATTGCTCCGAATTTTTTTTTTCCTTCACACACTCTCTGTTTTGCCTCCATTTCCATACCTCGTTTCCTGCTTATCGTTCCTCCTAGATATGTAAAACACTCTACTTGTTCCAATATGTCCCCATCCAGCCGCACATCTAGATTCACCCTACGATCACCCCTATTACACACAGTTACTTTACTTTTATTGACGTTCACCTTCAGTTTCCTCCTCCCACAAACCACACCAAACTCTTTGCAGTTTCTCCTCAGTTTCTTCTATTTTCAGAACATTCCTGTACTTGGTATGCTTCCATGAAGGACCCCCACTGGGGTAAAGATAGTAGCAAAACAGTGGTGGAACTGCCATTTGGGTGAAGGAACACTCTCCGTGTGCTCCTTCAGTACTAATGGTCTTAACACTTAGTGAAAATGGCAGTGTGCGAAGGCATGTCTAGGAGCCTGAAGGCAATTTCTGCCATGGCCATTACTTTTGGGAGGCTTCCTCTGGAAGTGGGGCATCAGATTGATAATGCTGATGAAGTTCCGGCTATTCTTGATAACTGTCTATGTCCTGAGATACTACGGTGGCTCATAAACAGTTTTCCAGGATCCTATGGGTTCTTTCACAGATGGCATTTCCTTGTGGCCAATAAAAGGAAGTATGATGAACCCGGTAGCCTAGGTTGTTTTCCATATGGTACCAGAGCCCTTTTGTGAGTTTTCTACCTTTGTCATGAAAATACCCTTTGCATAGCCATACACAAAGATAACTTGATCTAGCAATATCTTGGCAACTTGTTCAGTCCTTTTATCAGAAATTAGTCTATCGTGTACCTTGAGAATACATCTACTCAAGATAAAAAGTATTTCATGCTTTTCTGTTTAGGCAGGGGTCACATAATAATTACCAATAATACTTGCCAGGGCCATTCTGCCAGAATAATTCCTGGATCATATCTGGGTCCTTGCTCATGTTTACCTCTTTGACACCCTATGCAGTTCTGTATAATTTCTCGGACTATTTGTTCTGTCTTAGGGGTCCAATATCTCTCATTTAACATCGTAAGTCTATTGCACTAGACATATCGAAGGCTTTCGATAGAGTCTGGCACAAATCTTTAATTTCTAAACTACCCTCTTTCGGTTTCTATCCCTCCATCTGTGCCTTTGTCTCTAATTTCCATTCCGGCCGTTCCGTAGCTGCGGTTGTGGACGGCCATCGCTCACTTACTCATCCAATCAACTCCGGTGTTCCTCAGGGCTCTGTCCTATCTCCCATTCTCTTTCTAATTTTCATAAATGATCTTCTCAACTGTACCTCCAGTCCCATCCATTCATACACAGACGACTCTACCTTACACTACTCAATTAGTTTTCCTGAACACCCCAGCCAGCAATCCCTCAAAGACAAACGTAATGAAGCCATGCAACACTTATCTTCTGATATAACTACTATTTCCAATTGGGACAAAGAAAACCTTATTGCCTTTAATGCTTCCAAAACCCAATTTCTTCATCTTACTACCCGTTCAGAACTCCCAGAGGACTATCCCTTACAATTCAACAATACAAAAATAAATCCTTCATCTACTCTCAATATTCTCGGTGTCTCTTTTTCTTCTGCTCTAACTTGGAAGGACCATATTACCAGTTTTGCTAAGCCAGCCTCCCAGAAGCTGGGTGTGCTCAACCGCCTCAAGGGGTTCTCTAACCCTGCACAGCTTCTTGCTCTGTACAGGGGCACAGTGCATCCTTTTATTGAGTATTGTCCTCATGTGCAGGGAGGATCCTCTCACACCGCACTCCTAGACAAAGTAGAAAGAAAAGCCTTTCGTATCATTAGCTCCCGCACACTCACCAACTCTCTGCAATCTCTCTCTCTTCGCCGCAATGTTGCATCTCTCTTCCTAGTCTATCGCTACTATAATAATCAATGTTTCTCAGAGCTTTCACAGTGTATACCATCTCCTCTACGTAGGGTACGTAGTACCCGTCTTACAACTCAATCCCACCCCTACTCTATGCAACTCTCCAACCCAAGAGTGATATATATGTTATTCTCAGTCTTTCTTCTATTCAACTGCTGAATTCTAGAACTCTCTCCCTGAATCAGTCTTTCCGTCTTCCTATTACTTAAATTGCTTCAAACTCTGTGTGCCCAGGCATTTTGGCTCGAACGTCCCTTGATTTTGGCCCTGTCACTCTTTCAACTCTGGGGGAGGCACTCGATACAGGTAGTTCTGCCTTTTGTCTCACTCACATAGAAAAAAAAAAAATAAATAAAAAATCTAGCTTGGATTAAATGAGCACCTGTAACACTTTGCCCAAGCAAGAGCTGTATTATATCATTACCAAGCTCTAGGGCTAAAATCAATCTTTCTTTATAGTCTCTTCTTTCCCAATCTTTTTCTTCCTTTTTTTCCTCGCAAAGCTTTTGGTTGCCAGTAAGGCCAAGGGTGGTTATCTTGCTCAGTCTGTTCGACTGTCGACACAGGCAACATAGAAAGTCTGTCTATGTTAGTTGCAGTTTACCTGGGAAATGCTTGACCTCATATGTTAAAATGTTCCAACATTTCTCTCCACCGTATGAATAGGTACTCTTCAGTTTTAATTTTACGTATCCATTGCAAATTACGGTGATCCGTAATGACTTCGAATCTTGTGCCTGCTACGTATAGCTGGAAATGTTGCATGGCCCAAACTAAGACCTGTTAATTTGGTGGTGCTGTATTATTTTCCTCATTCATGAAGTGATTGGCTAGCGCAGGCTCTGATGCCTTCTTTTCCGTCTTGTTTCTGTGCCAACACCACTCACGATTCCTGGCCAGAAACATCTGTATAGACTTGGAAAAGTTTTGAGAAAGCATGGGTACAACTATGGGTCCTGAGATGAGTTTTCCCTTTATGGTTTCCAAATTAGCCTGACATGCTCGATCCCAGTTAATTTGTCTTCCTTTTTCCAGTCTTGCATTGATAGGTTGGGCTATCTTGGAGAAGTTTAGAGCGAAGCGCCGATAATATGAAGCCATTCCAAGAAGGCTCGTATTTCTCATACACTCGAGGGAAGAGGGATCTGCATCTAAATAGAGTAGACAAGGTTGCCAGGTGATTCCTCGCAAGACTTTGTCCATCGCTTGTGTAAAACTGGCTGGTTTGTTACAAACTCCAAAGTAGTAGATGAACACCCAGCTAGATTTCCAAATGGCCCAGAGTTAGGCTATTATTTATGTTATCTATATTTTGGAGAGGAATAGGTAACACAATAGACAGATTAAACCTACCCACCAGTTAGTAAATGTGTGCCTTTTGCGTGCCTCTATAAATAGCTTAAATAGCATAAATGAAAGTAGCTCTGGCCAGCTGGAAATCTTGCTGAATGTACAGTCACTTATAAATATTCGTGGACCCCATGTGTTTTTCGTTATGCAATTATAACTCTCTAGATTGATTTTTGGATGGAACTTGCTTTTCAATAATTAGTAAATATAGTTTTGTAGTGGATGCATGGCAAATAATATTCCTAAATTCGTGTCCAGAGATATGCTTCCATAATTAGAAATAGGAGGGCTCCAATAACAATTATGAGTGACTGTACAGTCAACTCGTTTAATCCGCAGTCTCGGAAATTTTAGTTATGCAATTATATTTGTTTTCAAATTGCTGTAGGAAACTGCATTGTTTATACATTTCGTTTTTGTTTTTGTTTTTGTTTTTTCATTTTATAGAATGCACATAATATATTATATGCATTAATGTTTTAGCTTTTCATCAGCCTAAACAATATTTTGAAACTCTGCGGATTATACGAGTTGACTGTACATATTGCCCGCCCACTTCAAACCTTCTCAAGTGTAACTGATTTTGTTTTTGTCTTTGGTTCTTGCTCACTCTCTCAATGTCTGTTTTGTTCTCTTTCCCCCTCTCTTTCTTTCTTTCTTACTTTCTTCCCCTCTCTCTCAGTCTCTCTCACTATCTTTCTTTTTTCTGTTTCTTTCTTTATTTCTCTCTGACACGTTCTGTCTCACTCGTGTGTATTAATGCTGGGTATCATTGGACAATGTAAATTCAGTTTAAGAAGGCCCCGAGGAACATGTGTTGTGGCTAGCACTCGTATATTAATTCAGTTTAAGAAGGCCCCGAGGAACATGTGTTGTGGCTAGCACTCGTATATTCAGGAAGTACAGTCCGATACCATAGTCTCCAGCCCACTCATAATAATGTGTGGACTACTGTGGTTTTCCTTATGCAATTATAATTATCTGGATTGATATTTGGATAGAACTTGCTGTTCAATAAATAGTATATATAGTTTTGTAGTCGATGTATTGAACATTATATTCATAAATTCGTTCCCAGAGATATGTTTCCATAATTAGAAATAGCTGAATCTGCAAATATTTATGAGTGAGCTAGAAACTATGGCATCTGAGTGTACAATATGGAAGTCAGAGGGTTAAGAAAATCATTCAGTGGCCACAGATCCTTTTCTTAAATAGTATAAAATCATCTCATGATAGCTACTCCAAATGGCATTACTGCAAATCAATACAGTGTTCCTTCACGAGTAGCAAGAGCGTTAGTTTTTGTTCTTGGTCTTCCCTTTTCAACGGAATCTATCAACACCTGGTTTGCAGATTTAAGCCTCTGTCACATACAGGACTTTGTCACCACGTCCTTGCGCCGTCCATGGCCGATTCTACGGAATTCTGGGTCGGGACCAAATGTGGGGGGGCCTGGCTAAAGAAAATCATCTAATGGTAACCAGAGGTAGATAACAAATACGTCATCGAGCTGAAGGAGTAGCGAACTTTTCACCAGACTTTGCGAAACACACGGTCATATTAAAATCTGGAAGGGTAAGGGTCCGGATGCCAGTGTGACAGGCCCTTTAGAGTGGAGAACCATGTATTCGTGGAGTGATTCCTGTGAGACATTGATAGTCACATAATTTTGTTTCCTATATCCCACGCAAAAGCTAATTGTGCCATCTTTCGTCTTGACCAGCACTGCCGGTGATGACCAGGGGCAATTCTTGTACTAGTTTAGTTTCTTCCAGTTTCAGGAAGTTTTTTTTCCTTCGATATGGTTGACAAATAGGTGGCCCCTTAGTAGGGTTTTGTGATGGTATCTGATCTAAGCCAACCCATGGTCTTAATCATGTTGGGCTAAAACATCCTGATTTTGTCATAACAGTTCATATAGTCCACAAGCTCATCCAGACGTCAGTTGTTTTGGGATTTCTGGTAAAACTGTTTGTTCTGTCCCAGGTATATCTGCATGGGTGACTGGAGTGACGTGTGCAAGTATTATCACATGATTGTAAGCTGCTGGTGCCTCTCCAACATTTACAATTACTAATTTTCTTTGTAAAGGTGTGATTAGTGTTGGGGTAATGCAGATCTCGAAAATCCCTTCAGAAATATCTCGCATCTTTTGGCTCTCGATAAATTTCCACGTTTTCTGAAGCAAAGGGATATTTCCAGATGTGGTTACGACCCGCGGTTTGAACTAGAAATGGATTCAGTGATACAATATTGAATGCTAACTCCCAATTGGCTCACGATACTCATTCCTAAGTACTCCCGAGGGTGAACCGCCGTCAAGAACGCACATGCTAGCCCCATTCTCAATTCCTTTCCATTGAATTTCTAAAGGCTTGGTAGTACCGATGACCTTAATTGGTTGACCTTCTGCTCCAGTCAATGCTACATAAGAGGGTAACGTGGGTCGTAAGTATTGTTCATTGAAAAAAAAAGGTGTCGCTAAAAGGCAGTCTGGGTATCTCCAGTGTCTACGAACTTGTTTGCCACTCTGCCATTAATTACCATGGTTTCACAAGGCAACTTTCCTCATAATGTCCTTATCCCCTGGGTGGGGGGGATAAGATCTAGAGCAAAAAATTTCTCCCCATAATCCTGCATGTCACAAGAGGCGCCTAAAAGGGGCTGGCCAGACCATCGGCCAACTATCTTCCAAGACCGAGACAGAAACAGACTGTCTTGAAATTCCCATTGAATGGTAGTCTACCCTCCAGCTTTGGACGCTTCAGGACAATGGCGAAAAGAAGTGCTGCTCCACACTTAACAGTGATAGCAAGGTCGTCAGGGGTCCACAGCTTTTGGCTGTGGGGCAAAATGCCTCTTCTATATTCCCGCCCAATGCAGTCCGAGCTATGGTGCGCCTGGTTCTGGTTACGAGTTTTTTGCATCATGATTGCAAGCTTCATTGGCATTGTGATAACTCCAAAAAACAGGATAGCTTCACCATGGAGGGCTGGGAGCCCAGCAGCACTTGGGGAGTGTTCATCAACCACAGATAAATCTTATACCCTATGTAAATATACAAGAGAGGAGGAGGAATATGTAAGACCCCCACCAAGCACATTACCATAGTTGCAAGCAGGAGAGGATTAAACTTTGTGTGTCCAGGCATTTTGACACCAACCTCCCTTGAATTTGGCTATGTTAAAGATATATTACACATGGAGGATAACACACACACACACACACACACACACACACATATGCGTGTGTGCGTGTGTGGCTGAGTGTTTTTATAGTAGACTTGTAATCCTGTTGAGTCGATTTCAATCCCCTAAAATTTAAGGGGTTCATTCGTGCTGTACTTAGTTTTGCATAATACATCTAAAGCTAATCAACATACCTTGCTGTTACCCACAGACTATTGATACGTAAGGGTTTCCGCAAAACTCATTTATTATAGTCGGCATTATTATTACGGCAGTCTATGTTGATCGTGCATAGTGGGTATTATGGCAGACTAGCAACAAATGTGGTACTGCGTGCAAGTTACAATGATGGTGACGATTAGTATGTTTTGTGTCATATGTCGATTGCTCTCCTGACTTCGTTGTTCTTCAAGAAAAACAAAGAAATGCATGCTAAAGCCTATATCGTTGGAGGACTGACATAATGAAACATGTATGTATGTATGTATGTACTCATGCCCATTCCCCATTTTTCCTTTTGTTCTGGGGTGGCCGACTCGGGGTAGAGCCCGAACAGGGACAACGCAACACAACAGAAAACAATGAACACACAAAAACAAAACACAAATTCACACATATCTTTTTTTTTTTTTTTTTTTTTAAAGAGACAATGAACGGAGGAAGGAAAAACACAGATAAAACAAAAAGGTCCATGTGCCTAAAGGCATCCTCCATTCATAAATTGTTTGTAGCAACTGGATTTAAACATTTGTAGATTGTAAGTTTGTGGAAAGCAATTCGAGGGAAGTGAATTCCAAAGAGTAGTAGCTCTGGGGAAAAATGAATTCTGATAAGCAGAAGTTCTGCATTGTGGAGGAGAAAGTGTAAATTCATGGGCGCTCTCAGCTGCCCTAGTTCTACGGGGAAAGATGTGGAGAGGCGGCACAATTGAAGCAAGTTCCTCGGAACAATTGCTGTGAAAATATCTGTAGAATAATGCAAGGGATGCAACTTTTCTTCGTATGGATAATGTAGGAAGGTCACCAAGTAGATGACCCAGAGACCATGGATCACCAAGGTCACACATAACGTCACATACAAAAACTATTACAAGCACCGACATTCACACACACACACACACACACACTCACACTAAGCCAAGCACTTCCGAAGATTGCAGTGGTGAGTTTTCCTGGCATTATAAGAGAGGTGATGAGTCTTTGTTAAAGGGGGTCACTGGCTTTTTTTATCTTTCTCTCCTTTTCTCTTTTTCCCTGGCTTGCATCCATTAGGCCCCATTCAGCCAACTGTTTTAAGACGTTTATCCCCATCCAGGTGTCAATTTTTTCCTGGCGATCGATAGCGACCCAGCATTGTGTGGAGAAATCTGGCTTCGCCGGAGAAATTTTTCTATTGAAAAATGTACAAATTTAGCTTGCTGTCAAAACAAATATAAATATTTACTGGCTCGCTACCGCTCGCCAGGAAAATATTGACACCTGGATGGGGGTACACGTCTTAAAACAGTAGGCTGAATGGGGCCGAATGGATACAAGCCAAAGAGAGAGGGAGAGAAAGATACAAAAAAAAAACGGTCGATCCCCTTACACGGGATTACCACAGATGAGGCCAGGCAACACTACCTGAACAAACCAACCACACAATCCAAAAGAATATCTCGGGAAGCCCCAAAAAGCCGATTATATGATAAGTCTAGACGTTTCTCCTTAAGCCGGTATCACACGAGTAGTCTTTTTCCCTCAACATTCGATTATAAAAACAAAAATTGGCAACATTTCTGGAATATTTTGCACTGGTATCGGAAACTAGATTGGTAGTAGATGAATTTAGGTAACCGAAATATTTTAAATGTCTACCTCAGAAGCTGCCAGACCAGTGTTGAGGATAAATGTTGAGTGAAAAAGAGCTCGTGTAATACCGGCTTTAGTGTCTTTTATCAAATTCCATCATAAACTATTCTTTTACTTTAGTTTATGCTCACCCCGGCTACATACTGATTCATGTCGCATTTCTAAGCTCATAAATAATGACATTTTAATATAATAAGCACATACATAATACTAGATTCCCTTTGACCAAGTATAATATACAAACAAATAGAAAACTAAACTTTAGCTCTCATCTTATCCCAGCGATATATTTCCGCGTTCCTAACTTATTTAATGACCTGTGACTTGATTTCTATAATAACATAATAACCTTTAATAAGTAAAAGGCTACTAACAGGAAGCAGCAGTCATGTATAGAATCCCGTCCTACAACTGTCTCGAAACCGACTGCCAGACTAATATATTTCCCATTTGTATTAATAAGAACAAATACTAATGTAGATAAGCAGGACAAGACACAAGATCAGCTCAGGGCAAGGAATGATAAAGTGGAGTGGTTTGAGAGTGGAGATGAAATGAGATTGTGTTGGAGTGACTTTGGACATAATTTGACATCTCTGTAAACTAAATCTCATAATACATACAGTATAATGTATATTTAAACTATTGTATATATATATATATATATATATATATATATATATATATATATGTATATATATATATATATATATATATATATATATATATATATATATATATATATATATATATATATATATATATATGAAAGCTGATTAACAACATCCCTTGTTAGCCATAATACATGGAATATGACATCATACTGAATGAGTGAATAATTAGCACCCCATCTCGCTACTTAACTCTTGTCTCGGGTCATTAATCAAGCGGGGGCCTTACCATCTGCACTTAGGAAGAAATAATGGTAAGACGACGCTGGGCTCTACAGGAGATTGATTATAAAGTCCAGTGATTTTATTCCTTTCCGAATTATGACATGGTACTGGGTGCAGCTTGTGTAAGAATATCGTTATTCTTGTTATTGCAGCAGAGTTGTGTCTTTTATCAGAACGCTAGTGAATTTCTCTAGGCGAATTGGCGGTTTTGAGAAAGAAATACATACTTTAATATTATTAGTAATATTATTATTATTATTATTATTAGTAGTAGTAGTAGTAGTAGTAGTATATTATTATTTTATTGTTATTATTAATATTATTATTATAATTATTATTATTATTATTATTATTATTATTATTATTATGCCCCCATTTATATGACCCCTGGGAACGACTCGCCAAAATGCTCTGGACCACTTCCTTCCACTCTCACTATAAACTTTGCCATCATTTGTGGTCTTTCCTCTAACTTTCACTCTGTGGAACACCACCTCTCCTCAGCCAACCGTGATCTTCTCTTTCTCACCAAAACACAGTTGTCTGGGTCTACTGACAGCAAACCCATCTCTGTATCCTCCTACTATTTCTATCCTCAGTTTCAAGACAAAGGTGGATGTTGCGTCTATGTATGCAACGATCATGCTTTCTCTCGTGTTCCTAACTTAGATTCTTCTGAATTCTCAACTCTCTAGCTAAAGCCTTCTTGCACTCTCAAACTAAATATTTCTGCGCTGTTTACCTCTCCCCTAATTTTTCTGACTATTCAAAATTCTTTGACTATCTAACTACTAAAGTGGAACACATTCTATACATCTCTCCTTTCTCAGAAATCTCCATCTTAGGAGATTTCAACGTTCACCACCGCCAATGGCTCTCTTTTGTTTCCACTGACCAACCTGGTGAACAAGCCTTCATATTTTCTATCCTAAGCGACCTAGAGCAGATAGTCCAGCAACCCACCCATATCACGGATCGCTTCGGAGATCGGCCCAACATTCTTGACTTATTTCTAACCTCTAACCCTTCTGCTTATACTAAAAAAAAAATCTCTCCTTTGGGATCCCTGACCATAAACTAATAACTGTCACCTGTCCTATCTCTCCGGTACGGCCGCCCGATCCTCCCAACCGCGCTTGTGGCACTTTGGCGCTGCTGAATGGGAGGCTCTTTGGTGGTGTATACTTGTTTTATTTCCCACGGAATTCCTTTTGCTTCCGTGGCTGGAGACCCTCGGAGAGTGCTGAACGCATTACCGAGGTAATCCTCTCGGGCATGGAAGCATACATTCCATTTCCTTTCTCTCAGTCTATTGCAAGACAATCTTGGTTTACTCACGCTTGTTCTACTGCTGTCCGCAACAAGGAGGAAGCATTCAAACGGTACTGACGCCTTAAAACTCAATAAACTCATTCTTCCTATGTTTCTGCCCGGATTCAAGCCAAATTTGTTCTTCGACTTGCCAAGCACTCTTTCATCAATAATAAAGGCACTGAACTAGCTCTTCCAAAGTGTTCTGGCATCTAGCTAAAACCCTTTCCAACAATTGTTCTTCTTTGTCTTTCCCTCCCTTTTTCCACTCTGTTGGCACAACCATCACTTCTTCCTCTGACAAGATATTATAAATGCTCGAACATTTTTCAAACGTAAATAATGCTCGACACACTACTGTACATATTTCACCTTTAGTTGACCATCAAAATACTATCCAGACAAACAACACCGTATCAGCTTTTTGGGGGGTGGCTGGTCCAGGGTTTAAGGGGCCCACCTGTTTTGTTTTTCTCTTTCTCTCCCTCTCTCTTTGGCTTGTATCCATTCGGCTCCATTCAGCCTACTGTTTTAAGACTTACCCCCATCCAGGTGTCAATATTTTCCTGGCGAGCGGTAGCGATCTAGTATATATATTTGTTTTGTTTTGACAGCAAGCTAAATTTGTAAATTTTTCGATAGAAACATTTCTCCGGCGAAGCCGGATTTCTCCATACAATGTTGGCTCGCTATCGCTCGCCAGGAAGAAATCGACACCTGGATGGGGATAAACGTCTTAAAACAGTTGGCTGAATGGGGCCGAATGGATACAGGCCAGGGAAAGAGAGAAAAGGAGAGACAGATAAAAAAATCCGGTCGACCCCCCTTAAAGTGCATCCTCTCGCCAATTAATCATTCTCCACTTAACCCCGTCGGCCTCCTGCCAGTCACCTCCCTCTCTCTGGCCCCCTAATTCACAGTCACAATACCAGTTTTTTAGGCAATTTTTCCTCGGTCCGGAAGCTTATGAATTGAAGTTTTGTAAGATTTCAGACCATATGACATTCTACCTTCCGTCTAGTTGCTGACACTAGTGTAGGAATACCCCAGTAATGATGTCAGGAGTAGGTTGCTGATCGAATTTTGCCGGAATATACGCTCGTGTGACTCGGATTTTAGCTTGAACCCAACAAACTTAAAGCCGAGTCAAACGAGCGTTGGTTTTTTCGGCAACGATTGTTGGGCAACTTTATTCTGGCATAATTTTCGGGATTATTTTGCACCGGTTCCAGCGACTAGATTTTAATGTTGTTTATTGTTTCTATTATAATAGGCTGGATGCTTAGAAGAGTTAATTTCAATGTTGTTTATTGTTTCTATTTTAATAGGCTGGATGCTTAGAAGAGTTAATTTCAAAAGTTGACACACCAATATTGTCGAGAATAGTTGCCAGAAAATGTACTCGCTTTTATAACTTCACCCAAACTCAGTGGCTCTCAAGTTTCCTTTAAAGCTGACTCTTATCCACAACACTCCCTCTCCCTCCACCCACCAGTCCACTGTCCCGGTTAATATAAGTTAGTTAGAGAAGTTGCGGCCCAGCGAAACTGTCCTGTGGGGGTTGGGACAGTAAAGACATTGAATTTGAATTGTTGTATTTATTCATTATTATTATTATTATTATTATTATTATTATTATTTGTATTATTATTATTATTTGTATTATTATTATTATTATTATTATTTTTATTATTATTATTATTATTATAAATATGTCCATAATCTTTCCTATTAACTTTGTCATATAAGCGCTTTCTCAAGATCCATAAATGTCATGTACACATCCTCTTCCACTTCGAAATCCATCCTGTTCATCACTCACTTTTCCACCGGTAATTTGTTTCACTCTGTCAATCACTAGTATCGCATATTATCGCATACCAGTCACACTCAGCAGACTAATACCTCTGTAATACATTAATTGTGTTCACCTTTACCTATATACCCTGATTAAATAGCACTGTATGAATATTCCCATATTCAAAATATGCTACAGGGGGGCAATGCCTAGTGAGTTAATTGCTCCATAGGTGGCGTTCTGAGAGTGAGGGTTCGAGCCTGGGAGTGAGACTGTGAGGCGCAGGGGCGAAGCAGCTTCAGAGATAGAGTTGGGTTCGAGCCGTGAATGGGTGCTTCGCATGTCTCACTCCCTAGACTGGAACAAGACCTCACGGGCCTCACCGTGTTCAGCGGTAGAGTGTAAAGGCTATCAGCCTATGCCCGAGAGGGAGTAGTTGCAATATAGAAAAAAAACAAAAATATATATATATATACAACTGGACTACCAATCCCCTCTTCCACTCCACCCACCACTCAATTTGTCCAAGCCTTTGAACATATTTTTCACAGCCAATCCATTAATACTTCATCTCCATTTCTTATCATTTCACAATGTATTTCTCTACACCACCAGCTTTTCCATTTTTCAACTCCTTCACTGCATTCACTATTTCTACTCTATATATGTTCTCTCTTTCTACATGTCTCTCACGTGGCACATCTAACAGACCTCTATCATTGACAACTGATCTGTTTCCATTTCCACCCATTAGTTGTTCAAAATACTCCCTCCATCTCTCCCTTTTTTGCATTTCATCTGTAATCACATTTCCTTTTTCATCTTTCACATTTACACATTTCTGACCACATTCTCTCCTACATTAATGCACTTCCTTCCGAAATAATGTCTTCTTCTCTGCAAAGTTTTCATTAATTTTCTTTCCCAAATCTTCATTTACTTCATCTTTCTTTTCCTTAACTAATCTCTTTACTTTGGTGTTGCTCTCATTATACTTCATTTTACTTTGTCCACAGTTATTGCTCTGCATCCACACAAGCCATTTACTTCTTTCATCTTTCACAACTTCTTTCACTTCTTCATCCCCCCATGCCGTCCCATTTCTTCCATTTCTGATTTCGCACACACCACATTCATTATTTGCATTCTTCAGCAGACAGTCCTTATATTTATATATCTTCTATCTATGCACTTTCAATCTCCTTACCATCCATGTCACATGCCATTCATTCTTCTTCCACCCTTATCTTGTATTCTTCTGCTACATCCACATTTCTCATTTCAATTGGTATTCTTTCAGCATTACAATTGCTTTTCCTATCTTTCTTCCACGCTCCTCTCAACTTTACCTCGCATAATACAATCATATGATCAGACAGTCCTCCACTAAAACACCTCACTGCATTTGTATCACTTACATCACCAATCATTCCTCTGCCTACCAACAAATAATCAATCAAACTTCTATCATCCTGTCTTTCAATACTTGTATACCATGTATACTTAGGAATACGTTTATGCTTAAAAATATACATATGCACAACTTCTTTTCAGTACACATATCCTTCAGTCTTTGGCCATTGTAATTGTCACCTGGTACACCAAAACCACCCAATATGTCATTCTCCGGACCAGTGTCAAGTCTTCCATTCATGTCAGCCAAAACAATCATTTTATAACTCACTGGCATTCCATCTATCACTTCATTCAGTGTTTTCCAGAATCTACCTTTCACATCCCTGTCATAATTTTCACAGGGTGCATATGCTATCGCAACCACTACTTTCACCTTTCGAACTTAAACTTTTCAATATGCACTTTGAATTCACTGTACTCATACCCATTCATTGCTTTACTCCATTCCTCATTCATTAGCAGACCAACTCCTTCCATCTTCTTCACTCCCTTTCATGTTTGTTTCACACATACCAAGAACATAATTTTTTTCAAATGCGTTCATTAATTTCATTGGGAGGTGTTTGGTGAGTAAACTAATTAAATTAGATTATTCCTATAGGTTCAGGAACATTTCATAGCGAGGTCGGTCCTTAGAGATCTGTGCCCCATAAAATAGTATTTCCTTTCACTTAAACATTACTCTATTCAGTGTGCAGTTGGGTCTGAGTACGTGATTAGATTGATATCCAGAATTCGATCAATGGTTATAAAATCGTAGTAATTTACTTAACCTTTAGCTGTTTTGATGGCGTAATGGTTAGACTGTTTATGATATGTATCTGGTAACCCAGGTTCGTATCCCGTGAGGATCACATGGCTTCATTAATTTCAGTGGGAGGTGTTTGGTGTTGGGAGTGAAATGAATATATTAGATTATACATTTGCTACTTCCATTCTATTTTGTTGTGAATTAATTCCTCTTACATTCTAAACAGCCATACATGCCTGTCTGACTGTACTGGTCCCCCGGCAGGCAAAGGGCCCAGCTCTGAGGCTCGCTGTCCATAAGTAGGAATTCATTATGGAGGTGGGATTCCCAGTCCCAACCTCCAGTGGCTATCTGCGTCACAAAGTGACAGGCAATGGAATCACCACCTCCCTACACCCTCGATAAAAAAGCAAACAATGTCATATCTTGTTTTACCCCCTCCGAATGGTTTACGTTTTAATTCTTTGATGTTTTGGAGGACAAGCAGCCTAGAAGGGTCACCAGATCTGTTGTTGCTTGATTTCTTTTGTACTCCTTTGTACTCTCACTTCCCTGTCTAGATTCTTCTTCTCTTACCTCCTATAAAAATAATATGAAGTAAAAGTGCTGAACAGTAAATAATAAAAAGAAAAATAGAAGCCGGAAGAACAGGAATATACACAGAAAAAGAAGAAGACCAAATCAAACACACAGAGAATACAAGAAATACAGAAGAGAGAAACAGAGGGTGGAGGACGATGGTGAAGGAGGGGAGAAACACTTCATGAAATTGAATTATATAACAAAAAGAGGAAAACAAATATTATCATTACACAAAAACGTAACAATTAATGAACGAATGCTACTGAAGCTAAGCAAAGGTAGATTTTTGAACGAAAGGACAAATTATTCTTTGAGGAAAGTTATTCGTCAGCTATTGTTAGTCATTGCGAATAGACAGCATGATGTCAATGTGTTAGTATCTTGGAGAGAAATATGGATACCCAGCCCAATTAATTCACATTTTTCTTATCTTAGCTACTGACATGTTAAAAAAAAAAAAAATTGGAAGCTGTAAGTGGCTATCATTAGAAGAATTATATTCACTTAAGGGAAGATTGATGGAAGTTATAGCTTGTTGGAGATAGTTTGTCCGTCCTTTGATTCCTAGAGTTTGTTTACGAAGACAGTCATGCAGTGTTAGACATAATTATGTAAGCATAAAAGACGTCAGTATATTGAATGGCAACATCTTCTATTCATATATTAAATGACCTTTGTATAAAAACTGTTATAATATATTCAGTCATTCTAGGATATAGGATTAACAACCATTCTCTAATAGTTAGCAATTTACCAGGTTTGGAGAAATTATTACAAACTATAGATTCAATTTGACTTTGCAGCTTGCTGTTGACCTCGTATCAAACATTTCAATTACATTTTGATAGTTAATTAGTGTGGGGGGTTTTCTCGAACGAGCATGGGACATTTTGGTGAAATGAAAATAATATGGACACATCGATTTGTAAATTGGCATTTGACCTGTACATGTTGCTAAGATCTTAAAGTATGATCACGTTTATATTATGTTACGAATCTATAGTATTTTTCTTTCAACTGAAGATAAATTGCATAGTTCCCATCAAGAGTTCTCATTTATTTTAAAGCAATCACCGTATTGGAGAAATTAACTCCGTTAACCCAACATAAACACTTTGAAGAACACGTATTAGGATCCCACGTACTTGATACATCAGAGGTAATATAGGAATATTACGATATAACAGATTACCGTAAATTTACCAACTACCGGTACCAAAATATACGATCATTCCAAAATTACGGCTATCCTTCCGAAAGTGCAGAATGTGTACGATACTTAAGTGCAGGTGTACTATACTTAAGTGCAGGTGTACTATACTTAAGTGCAGGTGTACTATACTTAAGTGCAGGTGTACTATACTTAAGTGCAGGTGTACTATACTTAAGTGCAGGTGTACTATACTTAATTAAGTGAAAATATTAACGTTTTAGTTGCAAGAAGATTGAGTGATACTGCACCATTAATAACAAAGATGTATATAAGTCCCTTCAATACTATATACTTCGAAAAATTACAAGAATGATAAACTTATATATCGTGATCTTATCGTAAAGCGAAGTAACTAGGACATAAATTCCTCCAAGATTACAGCCGGTGACCATATACCGAAATATCAATAGCAGAAGGTGATGTTGGAGAACCTCGGCGACATAATATAGTGTAAGTTCTAGGAAGATCGATTGATGGCAGATTAGCAAATTCTTCCCCTTTTATAAAAACCTAAATCGCAAACAAAAAATATCGAGTCAGACAAATACTTCAAAATACCGTAAAAATAACGCACATTTAACCTTATACATCATAATCCTACCGAAAAGCAATGTATACTAAAATAAGAAAACACATAATTCCTCCAAGATAGCACCTACAAACAAGCATACAGAGAATGGAGTAAGCGTCCAGGGAACATATTAAAGCATAATTTGTACGGTAGACAGATTGAATTATGTTAATTTACGGTAGCGGCACGTCAAACACGCTAATATTGTACCATTAAAAAGCAAAGGAGTATGTGAGGCCAAAGTATGCTATGAACTCAGATAAAGTAAATCTCTATCTAAATTATACTGCATACCCCTAAGGAAAAGTGAAATAAACTCGAAAAATATAATTATTTTCTCCAAGGTAACACCCGATGACCCTATACCAAAAAGCTACGAAGATGAAGATGTATGAGAGGGTTTTAAGGGGAAATGGGCTGTTTTTCTGCTAAATGTAGACATTGTAGGCATCCAGAGCTGGGGTCGCAGCACAACAGGCACCTACTACCTACTAGGGGAGTACGTGTGATGGAGTGGTCCTGCCACTGGACTGGAAATCCAATGGACCCGGGTTCGAATCCCGATATGTCAATGGGAAGATATTACTGGGATGGAATTTGTGCTGTACCTAGTATCAGTGCATTACCACAAGGCCCACTGAAACGCCAAATATATACCCTCATTGTTCCCTGATTAAATAGCACTGTATGAATATTCCCATATTCAAAATATGCTACAGGGGGACAATGCCTAGTGAGTTCATTGCTCAATAGGTGGCGTTCATATAGTGAGGGTCCGAGACTAGGAAGTGAGACAGTGAAGCACTGGAGTGAGGCAGCTTCAGCGATGGGGCTGTTTCAAGCCGTGAGTGAGCAACTAGCCCCATGCATCCTGTGAAGGCAAGATGGCAGGGGCTGGTTGCAGCTAAAAGTGCTTCACATGTCTCACCCCCTCAACTGGAACGAGACCTTACAGCTTTCATCGTTCAATGTATAGCGGTTGAACGTACAAGCTCTCAGCCTTTGTCCAAGAGGAAGTAGTTGAAATATAGAACAAATAAATACAAATAAAAACAATACAAAACACGAGTCTGCCGTCCAGCTTGCGGCCATAATATATATCCTGTGGCATACGAGTACCTGTCGGCAGTGCATACATTCCCTGTGGCCTCGCATGGAGATAAGGGTGGAAGTACTACAACCTACCACGAACAGTGTTGAATGGCATCACGTTTCCCTAAACCCCGAGATGCAGCAATTGCGAAGCGAGTGGCAGAGCGTGATGGTACCAACTTTAAGGGGAGACAGACCGTTTTTCTGGACCCCCTTCTCCCTAATGTTTAGCCCCACTAGTTTTGAGATTTTAAGACGTTGATTCCATTAGTTTGGGGATTATATGACATTTCACCCCATTTCTTTGTCAATATTAGGACCCTTCGTGTCATTTAGGTGTCGATTTTTTCCGGACGAGCGACAGCGAGCCTGTAATTTTAGGAGGAATCGGCCTTTGGCCGGGACGTTATTCTACCGAAAAATGTACAAATCTATCTTGAAGGGGGGTCTAGGTGGTTTTTTGCATCGTCTTACATCGTAGGCCTACTGTTACACACACACACACACACACACACACAATATAAATATATATATATATATATATTTAATTGCTCCAAAATTTCACAATTTAATATCTTAATAAATATGTCAAGTTAAATGTTTAATCCCCAAGTATTACAGGGATCGGTTGCATAAGAAAAATGTCGATCATTCATAGGCAGTCGTCTTCGACGCGTGTAGTTAATGATATTAAGATAAATCTAAGATTTTATCATTTTTAGTTTATCCGTTATATATATATATATATATATATATATATATATATATATATATATATTTATATAATTATATATATATATATAATTATATATATATATATACTGTATATATATATATATACCGGTATATATATATATTTATATAATTATATATATATTATGTGTGTGTGCGTGTGTGAGTAATAGTAGGCCTACGATGTAAGACGATGACAAATATATTTATACAATTTTGTTCAGCAGTAACAGAGAGAGAGAGAGAGAGAGAGAGAGAGAGAGAGAGAGAGAGAGAGAGAGAATAAACAAAATCGAGGGAAAGAGAAAGAAAGAAAAGGGTATCAGGCAGTATTCAGGTAACACGAGATGTGAGCAAAGCCACCAGCAAATATTGAGCACCCCCCCCCCCCCCCCCACCCGCCCTCCAACACCACACCACACCAACCAACATCTCTGAATCAAGGCCACACAACTACATCTCGCCTCGTTGCTCGCGGTTCAGGGGGGTCACCGGCTTTTTATATTTTTATCTCATTTTCTCTCTTTCCCTGGCTTGTATCCATTCGGCCCCACTGAACCAACTGTTTTAAGACGTTTATCCCTTTCCAGGTGTTGATTTCTTCCTGGCGAGCGATAGCGAGCCAGCATTGTATGGAGAAATCCGGCTTCGCCGGAGAAATTTTTCTATCGATAAATATACAATTTTAGCTTGCTGTCAAAACAAAAATATATATATGCTGGCTCGCTACCTCTCGCCAGAAAAATATTGACACCTGGATGGGGGTAAACGTCTTAAAACAGTAGGCTGAATGGGGCCTAATGGATACAAGCCAAAGAGAGGGAGAGAAAGAGAAAAAAAGCGAGGTGAGCCCCCTTCAGGCAAGAGTACGACGGCCTCATGGAAGTGGTTCAACGGGTCGTAGTGAACCTGGCCAGAATTTACCAAATGGTTCTCGCAATTCTTTCATATGCTACCGGCAAAGATCGGATTTCCTCGTGTGGGAGTGGTCGGGTATGAATATGTGACTGTGAACGTATTGGTGTGGGTGTTCGGATGTGTGTGGGTGTGGGTGTCTGTGTCTGTGTCTGTGTGTGTCGGCACGTGTATGAGTGGGAGACAGAGAAAGAGAGAGATGCAAGTGAGTGAGTGATTTTATTTCTAAGAGAAAGGAAACTAAAGGCGAGGCTACATATAGTTAAAGTCCCAGTGCCTTGACACACGCAGCTTCAAAGAGTTTAAGTCATAGGAAGGGGAGAGATGGACGGAGGAATAGGTTTCCAGAGTTCACACATTGAATAAAACAAACATAGAAATCAGGTTCACTCTTGGGTTAGAGAGTGCGACAGAATAAGGGAAAGCATGTATTGAAAGGCAGGTGCCAACAATTCTCTATAAGGGGAAAGGTATACATTGTGAGTGTTCTGAAGAACATTGTTGAGTGCAACAACGATAGAAAAGGCCCGAAAGAGAAAGAGAGTGATGTTACATTTCTGTGTGTGGAAATAGTTGATCAATCAAACTGATTTAAGATGAAATTGTGTGAGAAGAGGTGTTTCGTATGGACCACTCCCTCCTCCCACTCCCACTCCACCACCAAGATTAACATAATTTGACCAGTATACCCTCTGACTTGTATTTTTACATTTCAGCCCTGAAGTTGACTATTTACAGAGTTTGTCTTAACCTGAGTACAGTACAAGGCATATTATACCTTACCTACGAAGTCACATGCGACATTTGGCGACCGTGAGATGCCGGAGTTTCAACCACAGTACATACGCATAATACATATTGTATTGGGGATATTACGTGTTGGCTAACACAAAATAATCTGGTAGCAGTTTGGCTATAGAGGGACCACGATACAATCCGTCTCCTTCCGGATAGCTGATTTTTGGTGGTTATCTGGCGCCTTAGTACGCTGAATGTGTGTGTGTGTGTGTGTGTGTGTGTGTGTGTGTGTGTGTGTGTGTGTGTGTGAGAGTGAACGAGTCATTGTATGTGCTTGTCTGTGCGTGTTGCAAAGGTGACGGGGAAAGACAAGGGGCGGGGTGAATGCTAATTATATCAGGCAGAGATATACAGGTTGTTGGACTTGTATTATGAGTTAGGCCATAAAGACAGCCTGGCCCGGAGTGTAAACCATGATGATGAAAATACTGAGGTTGTGGGGAGAGTCTTGAGGAAGTAGTTACAGTTGTTGGTGTTAATGGCACGCAGATGTTTTCATTTAATAATCAACCCTTTCATTATCTGTCACGTCTCTTCATTTGATATCAGCAACATTTAGGGAACTTTGAGAATATATATATATATATATATATATATACTGTATATTATATATATGATTATATAAAGAGAGAGAGAGAGAGAGAGAGAGAGAGAGAGAGAGAGAGAGAGAGAGAGAGAGAGAGAGAGAGGACAAGGGGGAAACGAGTCAGAGTTGTGGAGTTGGGATGCGTGTGTTGGAAGCATGACGGTGTGAAAAACTGGATCTATCAAAAAGAACAGTTTTAAGGGGAGATGGGTCGTTTTTATGGTCGCCCATATTCCTCAGGTTTAGCCCTATTAGTTTTCAGAATTTTAGATGTTTGCCTCATTAGTTTGTCGCTGTTAAGACCTTTCGCACCATTTCTTTGTCAATATTAAGAACTTTCGTGCTATTTAGGTGTCGATTTTTTCCCTGGCAAACGATAGTGAGCCTGTAATGATGGCAGAACCGGTCTTCGGTCGGAAAATTTTCTACCGAAAAAAATACCAATTAATCTAGAAGAGGGATCTAGTGGATTTTATTTATTGTTTATGGTCGATGAAGGTCTAGGGAGGAAAATAAAAACTAACTAATTTGTCATTCACAATTTCAACCTAATAATTATATTTGACTAAGATTAATAATTACATATTTCAAAAGAAAGATATCCATCTACACAACAACAAGAACCGGAACGAAGCACGACGAAACAATAGATAAACAAAGTAAATAATATAGTAAAGTGTGTAAACATAATAAAATGAGCTTCACAATCAATTATTTGCAATTTTTGAGATGCTGCATATTTCCTGTTGTGAGCCATGTTTAATGCAAGCAGTACTTATCGACCTAAGTAGAGGCTTCTTAACCCCTTCTGTACCCCTTATTACTATATATCTACCTATATTTATACGATTTTGTGCAGTTTAAGAAGGATGTGAGTTAGTAAAAATGGTTAAGTGAGATAGTTCGAAACCTATTAATTGCTGGAGGACTTTTATAAACTGACAAAAATCTTCTACAAGTAGCCAGAATAAGGTTAACAGGACGTAGCCGATACAGAAGGGGTTAATATTATCTTAGTCAAGAGATTAAAGGTGGGGGCTCATGGGTTGAGGTAAACATGGAAAAATAATCGCCAACCTGCATATAATTATATCGTAAAATGCAACGTCACTTACATAAGTATTAACAATGGTATAAAGGATTTTGCGGATCGTCTATACCAGGCCTGTGACGTCATAGTGACGTCACACCAGTATCCTTATCCTGGACTGGATGGTGGACTTACACTCTTGTGATGTCACAGGCCCGATATAGACGATCCACAAAATCCTTTATACCATTGTTAATAATTAATTCAGTGCCATTGCATTTTGCAAGATAACTATGTACAGCTTGGCGATTATCATTCCATGTTTATCTCAACCCATGAGCCCCCACCTTTAAGACAGCAATAAACAGGACCAAAGTATACATAACAAGGGAAACAGGGTTCTCACTAATAAGCACAATACACAAAGATGTTTTCAGCTATTTCATGTTACTTCTAATTACGACTGTGTACTAAGTGTGTGTGTGTGTGTGTGTGTGTTCGTGTGTGTGTGTGTATGTATTTGAAACCATGTATGCGCTGGTGTGCCTGTGTTTGTGCATGTGAAGGGACTCCTTTTAATTACAACAGAAAGAGTTGGAGGCACTGCATAGCTTCATGGACAAATGGAAAGTTCACTAACGTTTTACAGTAAAGGAAATTCTTTGTAGTTTTGAAGGACACAGAATGCATAAAAGAGGCAAAGCAATATTCAGGCGCGTAAGAAAAAGGAAACTAAAAACAATTTTGATCAAATACGTGTATGCAAGAAACACGAGTACAGGGATGTAGGATAGTTTAGTATGATTCAGGTTTTGAAAACTTTATGTAACTTGCAAAATGGACATTATTATTGTACAGTTCCTTATACCTAATTCCAATAACCCATATAATATATAGTAGATGTAGATAACCATCACTCATAAAAAGAGGATAAGAACTATTCAATTTCATACTGCTTACAAAAGACCTCTAGTAATAATAGGGGTAAACTATATATTCATTTTCTCTTTAACTTCTCAAACTCTTTCGCAACTGAATTTATTTGCCGAGTAATAGAATACATTTAAAAATGCGTCAAACAATACTGAAAAAGGAAGGACTTGGTGTTTGATGTAATAGTAATAGAAAGGTCTGTTACACTTTCACAGTTTATTGCCGGGTCCATTTTCAATTACTTAGAAAACGTAACGAAAGAAAGAGACCTGGAGTGCACTGAGGGAAGAGAGTAATACAAAAAGCCTGTTAAAATGCTGTGACAGAGTGCGAGGGAAATAAATGGCTGTGAGTTTTGATTGAAAAAGTAGCAATTGAATAACTGAGGGACGAGAGAGAGAGAGAGAGAGAGAGAGAGAGAGAGAGAGAGAGAGAGAGAGAGAGAGAGAGAGAGAGAGAGAGAGAGAGAGAGAGAGAGAGAGAGATGCAGGATATTGGTGTTGATGAGGGAGGATGGTGAGTATTATAATATTTAATTAAAATACCCTTCACCCCCAACATATCTGGCTCTCTGCGATGTCGGCGTGCACAACAAGGGCCCTGCATAATTTCCTTGTACGATAATGCATATTTTGGTACCTACGTTTGCTGGAGGACGACATTCTCCTACATTAACCTAACATCATCTAATGTACAGGCACGAGCATCAAGAAAGGCACCCCATTTGAATATTTGAAACTTAGAATAGCAGTTCTGAATCAATTGAGATGTATTAATACATCGTTTTTGTTCAATACAGACAGCTGTCGTTCTCCGCACCATTATGCAATCAAATTTTGACTTGTGGACTCGCAATGTCATATACTGTAATTGCGATAATACCTGCATGATAAAGTGATGAAGATGACATCTGGAGGTTTTAAGATCTTTACATTTTAAAAGTTCCCAGGTGAGGCACAAATAAACATTGTTGGGGAAACCAGGCAAATGAAACAGGAGTTCCAGTAACTCCTTATTATATGCCTATGTGGCCTCCCCTGGGTACTGCCCTGCTCGATTGGTGCCTACAATCTCCCCCCTTCACTATCTCAATTTTACCTCTAACTTCTATATATCCTCCTAATATGAATACAATTGTCTAATTTACACCGCCATGTCAGCAGCAGACATGGCACCAAATTTAAGTGCAGAATGCCAAATGACTGCCCCAGTCGTGCCTGTGTTTGCTCGCAATGTACAGGCGGTTAAGGTCGTAACATGTCGCAGGCGATGCTGTGGTTGCCAGTGCCAAGGGGTGGTGTATATTGCAGGTGGCCTTTGTCTGACCCGAAGGATTAAGCATGTTGACCATTACATTCCTACTATGTTTGGCGACGGTTGCCGCCGCTTTGTCCTCAGATGTGTACAAAGTACAAAGGAAATCAAGCAACAACAAATCTAGTGACCCTTCTAGGTTGCTTGTCCTCCAAAACACTGAGGGTCAAGTGTCCAAACAGTTGGTTAGAGTGGGTAAGGGAACATTGGAAAGGGAATGACTGCCATGGAACTAATGTCCGTGGCAGGATTAGGAAGTTAGTAGGGGACAGATTGGTTAGTAACTGAGGGGGGAATAAAATAAAGTTATTCATTTACAAACGCAGTCAGTCGCGGATTTGATGCGAGATATTTGTCTAGGCGGAGTTTAAATGAATCAACGGTGATGCAGTCTATAACGTTTCGGGGAAGCCCATTCCACAAGTTGACAACTTGATTGAAATAGAAATTCTTAGATTCGTGTGAGTTAAAAGATTTACCAATAATTTTGCAACCGTTTCCCCGCGTGTAATTAGATTGGTCGATAGTGAAGTACTTACTACAGTTCATATTGTCGATGCCTTTGATGATTTTGAACACTTGAATTAAGTCACCTCTTAATCTGCGCTGGGTTAAAGGAAATAGATTTAATTCTCTAAGACACTCTTCGTATGGTTTGTTCTTTAGGCTAGGTATCATTTTGGTAACTCTACGCTGAACTCGTTCTAGCTTGTTTATATCTTTTTGGTAATAAGGGCACCAGGATTGAACGCAGTATTCCAGAAGAGGGCGGACTAAGGAATTGTAAAGGGTTAGGATAACTTCTTTGGATTTATGCTCAAATGACCTGCCTATAAAGCCAATTATTTTGTTTGCCTTCTTAACAACTTCTGAACATTGTTGACTCGGTTTTAGGTTACTCGATATTGTTACTCCCAGATCGGTTTCTCTGTTTACATTCTTAAGCTGAGTGCCATTCATCGAATAGTTTGCTTTCTCATTTAGGTATCCGATATGTAGTACTTTACATTTATCCGCATTGAAACTCATTTGCCAAATTTGGGCCCAACATGACAATTTATCTAGATTGTGTTGCATATCGTCAACTTGTTCTTTTGAGAGTACGCTATTTGCAATTTTTGTATCGTCAGCAAATTTTGAGATTGTACAGGTGAGACCCTCATCTATGTCGTTGATGTAAATTAGAAAGAGAATTGGTCCTAGTACCGATCCCTGGGGTACCCCGCTACTTACATTGGTCCATTTAGATGCCTTACCGTTTATGACTACTCTTCGCCACTTTTTGGCGGTGGTATACGGTGGCTTGGCCTTGTCGCCCGGCCGCTTAATCAGTGAACAATAAGTCACGCGCGTAACGCGCGTCCCCAAACGCCGCTTCTCGGCGAGCCCCATAAATACCATCTGCCAGCCAACGCCGCTTCAGTCTCCGTTTCGCCTCTCGCCTGCACACATCTACCTCGATGGCCACCACCATGAGCACTGCCACAACAGTAGGAAAGACTGTCTGAGGAGGAAATATTACTACCAGGAAGAAACAAAGGCCCCAGAGAAGAGGAGAGAGAACAGGAGAGACAGGATGAGGGAGATGAACTGCAACAAGAAGCTACAGGTGGCCAGCAACAAGACCAAAACACCTCTCCTGACGAGGAAAATACACAGGACGTCTCACGGATGCTATATGGCAAAGTGACCCTCACGGAGCAGCAGGAGCAAGACATAGGGCTGTGGTACGGGGATCATCCTTAGCTGTACGACAAAGGATGTCACGACTATCGGGACAGCGCGCTGAAGTCCCGCTTTGTACGAGGAGAATGCACACTCACAGGGGTATCTTCTAAAGACAGTTCTGACATGAGTATTTTGTACATTCCATGTTGAGTACGACGTAATAATCCAGGAGCGAGTAAACACACTCCTTCTTTGGTGCCTTATCCTTTGTCGTTGCAGTACCTGCAAAAGCTGAATATCTATGAGGGCATTGTCCAAGTCCAATGCCAATTGAAATCTCAGCGCTTTCAACTCGTCCATGGTTATTACAGGTGTGCATGGATGTGATGGTAGGTGGATTGCGAGGGGCATCTCCGGCCAGCCCCTAATATATAGGCTCCCCCAGCAATTGAATTTCTGCGTCCTTGGCCGATTGTATTTACACTGTACTGCGGACACGCCCCTGCATTCACCTCCGACACCTGTAGGTGACCGCCCATCACCTCGCAAGTGCGGTGTCGGCATTCAGCGCAGGTGCATCTTTGGTGCACGGCGGACCTGACTGCCGGTTTATCTGCTGTACCCGCACACAGCCGCCAGTATGCCGCTGTATATCGAGTACCCTCCTGGATCAGAATTTATCATATCCGTCTTGCACCTCCACATGCCACCTGGCATGGCGCCATGACCCACAAATTGACCACAGGATTTTTCACTGGTTTGTTTGGGGCAGTCATAACTGCCACGCTGGTATAAGTTGTTTGGTATTATCCGGCCGACGGCGGTCCCATTTAACCACATGTACTCACGTTCACGCGCAATTACCTCTACCCCAACACTCATCGGGTAGATGTGACAGGGGCTTTACGATATGCCTGCGGTCTCTTGTTCGGCGGTAATCGTTATTGAGATCGTGAATGTCTGACTGGCTCTTTACAGTAGGCCTACTGTTAAATTGCTGAAATGTTCTTCCTGCACCTCCATCACGCTTTCACTTTCCACCATATCTCGTTTTGATATCCTCATTCTGCCAGCAGTCACAATTTCAGCAGTCCACCTTCTAGCTTTCTTAGCACCTTTATATACGACTTCTCATTTGAAACTGTTTACTGATACGTTGCCTATATTTGTCGTCAGCCTTTTCCCGTTTGCCGCCTTTGTTAACCTTTCCAGTCATGTTTTCCATGTAATGTGATGTAGCTTATTTTTTCTCATCCATTTCTGTGTATATCCTTTTGAAGCACTCTTTCTCATTCTTTTCTCTCAACGCTTCCCCCATTTCCCTACTATATCATGCACTACCCTTTTGCCTCCACGTTTTACAATTTCTCTTTCCACATACTTCCCCAGCTGTAATCAAAATGCCATCTCTCGTATATTTCAGTGCTACCTTTGAGTAATATCCTTCATCTGTACCATGGTCTACTTCCTTTGTAAGCTCTTTCAACATATTTTTGTTCATGGTTGCATTTTTTCTTCTTTTAATTTGTTCACATATATTGCTTTACAGTCAACTTTATTATCTCTAAAATATGACTAACAATGCATGTTAATCTGAACCAATAGTTAACATTTTTGCATGTCTTTGCATCTGTAACCCTACGTCTATCATTCATAACATAATTAATGTGTGTGTTCTGTTTCTGCTTATTTAACCAATAATCCAATGCAAACCTACGGATGAACAGATGCTCAATGAAAGTGTTTGTTAAAAGCCTCTTCCTCTCTCTACACACCTTAATAATAAATTGTACATATAAATTCCCCCCCCCCCCCCCTCCAACCCAATTTTCCCACTACCTTCCAGGTTACCCAGCTATATAATTGTAGATTACTGTATTTTTGTATGGAACGTTCTTTAAACTATTTAATAGCGAATAACTTTGTTTTAATTGGAATAGACGTGTACGAAAACATATTTTGGTCAAAGAGTAATCATTGAAGCAACACGTGGGAGAAAATCATCTGTGGTGGAAAAACAAACCCATATATGACCATGTGGAATGGTTAATGTTTTGGAAAACGTACCTATCAAAATAAAAAATTCCGCTTCACTTGGACTCAAATTAAGTTTTTATTTCCAAATGGTATCCACTAATAATTTTCAAATGTGGGATGTTAAATCTATCTATTTCTAGATATTTGCTTAGCTAATTCATCGAGTAGCATTTGATGTGATATATTACTTTTAAGATTACTCGAACCTATGCAATATCTACATAGACTATATGAAGATAATAATAATAATAAACATCAGAGAGGAACTATAGGTGCGTAAGGATTCAGGTATACTGTATGAGGCGAGGTATTGCCATAGTTGCAAGGTAAAAAATACAGGCGTTGGATAGGCCTACAGTAAACGCCTTCATACCCAAGCATTCATGTAAAACAATCCCTTCCTCGTAACTCCTTTCGTGTCTGCACAGAAGGCGAGGCGTGTGTATGGTGAAGTGTGATGGGTGAAGTGCAGTAGATGAAGTGAAATGTGGTGGTTGTAGTGAATATGATGATGTGTGGTGCAGGGGAAGCATATCGAAATGGCCACATTCCTAAATGGCTACAGCCAAGTTTGACACAATCCTAAGTGTGCTAGGTGTTAGGTTAAGTTTGGGTAATTTTGAGTAGGTTAAGATAGACTATATTTGGTTAAGTTTGGGTCGGGCAGGTAAGGTTAAGAGACCATATCCATGTTGGCCTTTGAATGTTAACCCACTGGACCCCAGTGATGCACGTTATGCATCGCCTATGTATGTAATGCTAAAAACCTCAGCGACGCAACGGTTGCGTCGGCCTTAATTTCTCGTTATAGCACCTAGAGGGTTCAGATTTGTATGGGAATTACTTTAGGATCCCTCGGAACAATACTGATGGTTCGCAACCCTCTAAGTCCAGCTGCTTGTGTGTGGCTGGGCACAGGAGTAAATTTCCAGTATTTTGCCTACCAATCACCTCATGTTAATTGTGATTTTCCACCACCCCCCAGGACCCCTAAATGACCTAGGTGAGCGTTTTTTTTGTTATGTTTCCTTCATTACTAACCCATCCCATGATTTTTCAGGATTTTTTTTTACAAGTGGCTGGTCCTGGAGTGTACATTTATATTATATCGCTTGGGGTTAAGCATAGAGTACAGATTGCATAGAGACTGCAATTTCTCTGAACCAGGACCTTTCTAGAATTAATGGATGGGGACAAAAGAATCTAGTTTCCTTTAATGCACAGAAACCAAGTACATTCAATTTTTTAACCGACAGAATCTCACTGACTCCCTTATATTTTTTAATGATGTAAATATTCCCACTTCCCCTAGTATTGACATTCTCGGTGTAACATTAACTACTAACTTGAGCTGGACACATTATGTTAGAAGCATTGCTAAGAATGCCTCTAAAAAACTGGGACTCCTATACAGAGTTCGAGAATTCTTCACTGACGAGCAGTTGGCCGTAATAATTATATAAAAGTCATGTGCGTTCTCAGATGGATTACTGTTCACCTCTGTGGGGTGGAAGTGGAGTGGTTGCATTGAGGCAGTTGGACAAAATTCAAAATAAAGCTATTAGATTAATCAATAACCCTGCAATCACGCAGGACCTTCCTACATTATCCATACGAAGAAACGTTGCATCCCTTGCATTATTCTACAGATATTTTCACAGCAATTGTTCCGAGGAACTTGCTTCAATTGTGCCGCCTCTCCACATCTTTCCCCGTATAACTAGGGCAGCTGAGAGCGCCCATGAATTTACACTTTCTCCTCCACAATGCAGAACTTCTGCATATCAGAATTCATTTATCCCCAGAGCTACTACTCTTTGGAATTCACTTCCCTCGAATTGCTTTCCACAAACTTACAATCTACAAATGTTTAAATCCAGTTGTTACAAACATTTTATGAATGGAGGATGCCTTTAGGCACATGGACCTTTTTGTTTTATCTGTGTTTTTCCTTCCTCCGTTCATTGTCTCTTAAACAAAAAAGAACAAGAAAAAAAAACTCAGTTATTTTGCCGCGCGTCCTAGGGATTTGGTGGCAGCACTGTTGTACGGTACAACAACCAAAGCACCTCAGTGGCTTGTCCTTATTATAGATAGTCTGTGTGCCTGCCAGCTGGCTTGCTGCAGTGTTACAAAAGTTAAGGGAATATCCGCAAAACGAGGGAGCAATAGATTAAAGAGGGAACGTATTTAAGAGTTAATTAATGTTGGTAAAAACACTTGTATATTATTTAATATAAATTAGATATATATAAGCAAGATGAAAACATTAAGTATACATATACACTATAAAACATACTCATATATGATGCAAGCTGTATACCTTCAAGCAACACAACAAGAATTAAAATATAATTTTGAATATATATCATTATGTTACATGTTATGTAGATGTTAATTTGTAAAGTAGCACTAAAACTGGATATTTATACTTATGACATCTAGGGATATATTGTCCCACCATTGACGTTGGCAATTCCCGAATCTCACATCAACAATGGCGGGTGTTGGAGGAGGTCTGCTTGTGTACCTCCTCATAATGACGACAATTTCACGATGACTGGCCTTTACACTAACCTCTACATATGTCTATTTAACTATGTCATGTCTGCAGAGTCTCTGGATAACGTTCAATTGATTATTAATAGCGTTATTAGTACAAGGTAGGGATTATTACGAATTAATGGGGACCAAGGATAGTCAGTATAATGTCTTTGTGGGGACCCTCCCATTGTCCTTTGCGATCGTGCTGCCATCTCTCGAACGCGCGGATCCCTATTTACAGATTTGTGGCGTCTTCTTTCCTCTCTATCCAATCTGTACTCTATGAGGTTAAGGTTGTGGCTGTTTAGGATTGTAGGCATTTTGACTTGAAACTACGGCAGAGGATAAAGTGCGGCAGGTGAATAATTGGGTTGCTAAAGGTCGTGTATGTTCCCTACTTTTAACACCACCACCAAGAAGAACAAGACGAGTGAGACGTCAATAAAATACCAAAAACTATAGCAAAAACCTCGAGCAGCCGGTAAGACAAAGCCATCATGGCCAGTCAAAGAGAGAGAGAGAGAGGTGGTGGGGGGGAGGGGGGGCGGGTTACTAGCTGAGGAAGAGAGAATGGGAGGGCGCGAGCAGGCAGAGAATATGCATGAGAGGAAAATGTCGGAAGCAAGGTTTTAAAAGAAGACCTAGGATGTGAAAAAGGAAGAGGAGGGGGAGGTGTTGAGGGAGAGCCGCCAAAGAGCGAAAGAGCGAACGAACGTGCCCAGGGTAAGGGGGAGAGGAAAAAGGGAAAATCAAGCCGTGTGAGAGAGAGAGTTTTTGTTTAACTGTGTGTGTGTGTGTGTGTGGAGGGGGGTGTACGGATCAGGTAACAAGAGGCACAACGTGATAATTTACTATATGCAAATGAGTGATTGACTTACATCCAACAACAAAGACGGATATAAAATCGTATACACAGTAGATAGGAAGACAGGTTGATATTAGCATAGTAGATAGGCAAAACGTGTGGAAAGGAAGAGGGCATAAACATTTTGGATATTGCAATGGAGTAAAGGGCAGGCAAGCACACAGAGAAGGAATACATTTTAAATCAATATATACAATGCTTAAGCCAGGTGTTTGAGGTAAAAAAACGAGGGTTATGCCCGAACTCGAGTGTCACCTTCCTAGTGTTCGAGTGTTCACCTAGGAGAGTGGGCTTCCTAGACACGTTTTATGGTTAATATATTTAGATGTCTCTAGGTGACCTATGGACACGTTTCATGAATAACTTATTAAGAAGTCTCTAGGTGACACTCAAGCTCGGGCATAACAGACGGAATTTGTAATTAAAACAGAAAAACAGATAGACAAATTAATTGTGGAAAGGAAGGAAGAATAAATGTTGATAATACAAAATAAAGAGAGATTGCCGTAGGCGTAGTAGCGTGTGGAAATAAAGAGTATATCCTACTATATTGGAAGCTGAGAATGGATGCGAGGCTAGACACTAGTGCAGTATAAATTATTTTCCAGTAGTATGAGAATTTGCAAAATATATACAGAAGTGTAAATATATGTATGTACATATATATATATATATATATATATATATATATATATATATATATATATATATAATATGTCAGTCACTGGTTGACCTCATGGTTTTTGATGAATAGTATTTTGATCGATGGAAGTTCAAATTATTTAAAAAATACTTCTATCTATCTATCTATCTATTGCCTGACTCTGTGATCCCCGAAGGGGTGGCCACGAACGAACCGCCCCCATGCACCTCTGTCCTCAGTCAGTCGACGCCCCTCCTCCCAACCAGCACCGCCTTCATCCATATACTTGCTCACTCTATCCTTCCACCTCTCTTTCGGTTTGACTCTCCCTTTCTGTCCTTCCACCTCGTACACCCTCTTAGTCATTCTCTCGCTTCCCATACGTTCCATATGGCCGAACCATCTCAAGGTGTTCCATATTACACTTTCCAGCACATTTACCTCCACACCACACCTCCTTCTTACTTCCTCATTCGTCTGTCTATCCCTCCATGTAACTCTTCACGCACTTCCTAAGTAACTCATTTCCACCCCTCGCACTCTTGGTCTGAATCTCTACACCAACGTCCATGCTTCGCTTCCGTAAGTCAGTGATGGGATTACCAGACTGTCATGCAAGAACTTCTTCACTTCCATACTGACCCCCCTATTTCATGTTACTACAACCCTCTTCCCCTGTTGCACCATCTCCTGCACTTCTTCATCCATAATCCCATCTTTACTCAACACACTGCCCAGATACATAAATGAGCTGACAATCTCCATAGCCTGACCGTTCAACTTCACCTCACACTATGTGGCTTCACCCCTTTCAAAGACCATAACCTTGCTCTTCCCCGCATTGATCTTCAGATTTAGTTTTTCATACACTGTTCCAAAATATTTACCAGACCCTGCAACTCCCATTCATTATCACTCATCAGAACTGTATCATCAGCAAACAGCAGTACAGGTAGCTTCCACTAACTTCCCTTCCATTATCAGCGATACACCAACATCCACTGCTCTTCCTTGTATTTCTTTAATGACTCCATCCATATATACAGTAAACAACCATGGGGACATCACACACCCCTGTTTCAACCCAACATTCAGGTCAAAGAACTCACTCTGCCCATTCTCCACATGTGCTGCCGCCTTTGCACCCTCATACATGCTCTTCACTGCTTTCAGCAACTTGCTATCTACTCTGTATATTCCAAGTACTTTCCACATACCTTTTCTATCCATTCTATCATAGGCCTTCTCCAAGATACTTACTTAGATATATTTCAAAACTAGAAGTCAAACTACCTATAATTCTACGAACTGTTAAAGACACAATTAACACTTTAAACTGTGATAATTTGTTTGTTTCATTCGTGGTACTAGGTATCTTATATGGTTTACCGAAAATCCATACAGACAGCCTTCCCATAAGGCCAATCATGTCTGCTTTTAACACAGTTGGCTATAACCTTTCTAAATTTGTCATCCCTTTCATAAACACTTTCTTTCTTTCACTAAGAATAAGTATACCATCGACACCTCAGCCATTTTCGTCCATAAAATACAGTCCCTAACTCCATCGCAGAACCTTTAGTAGATAGTATTAGGAAGTGAGCGATGGTCATCTACAACCTTAGCTATGGAAAGGAAATTATAGATAAAGGCACAGATGAAGGGATAGAAACTGAAGGTGGCTAATTTGAAATTTAGAGATTTCTGCCAGACTCTATCGAAGGATTATAAAACACTGCTGCCCATTGGTAAAATAAGTGTAAGTAATGGGATCTTAAAAACACTTGGGCAGGTATGCTAGTTTAATGTGCAATGTTGTTGTAGCTCCCCCACAAACAAGCACTAGCCCCTTAAAGGTTCCCTTAAGAAATAACTCGGTAAAATGATAAATGTATTAAGCAAAACAAATAATGTTCAACAGCATCAACTTTCATGTCTATTTCCTAAAATGTGTATCTATTACTTGAACACAGTGATCTAATGTGTATCTATTACTTGAGCACAGTAATATAATGTGTATCTATTACTTGAGCACAGTAATATAATGTGTATCTATTACTTGAACACAGTAATATAATGTGTATCTATTACTTGAACACAGTGATATAATGTGTATATATTACTTGAACACAGTGATATAATGTGTATCTATTACTTGAACACAGTGATATAATGTGTATCTATTACTTGAACACAGTAATATAATGTGTATCTATTACTTGAACACAGTAATATAATGTGTATCTATTACTTGAACACAGTGATATAATGTGTATCTATTACTTGAACACAGTAATATAATGTGTATCTATTACTTGAACACAGTGATATAATATGTATCTATTACTTGAACACAGTAATATAATATGTATCTATTACTTGAACACAGTGATATAATGTGTATCTATTACTTGAACACAGTAATATAATGTGTATCTATTACTTGAACACAGTGATATAATGTGTATCTATTACTTGAACACAGTGATATAATGTGCTTGAACACAGTGATATAATGTGTATCTATTACTTGAACACAGTAATATAATATGTATCTATTACTTGAACACAGTGATATAATGTGTATCTATTACTTGAACACAGTGATATAATGTGCTTGAACACAGTGATATAATGTGTATCTATTACTTGAACACAGTAATATAATATGTATCTATTACTTGAACACAGTGATATAATGTGTATCTATTACTTGAACACAGTGATATAATATGTATCTAATACTTGAACACAGTGATATAATGTGTATCTATTACTTGAACACAGTGATATAATGTGTATCTATTACTTGAACACAGTGATATAATGTGTATCTATTACTTGAACACAGTGATATAATGTGTATCTATTACTTGAACACAGTGATATAATATGTATCTATTACTTGAACACAGTGATATAATATGTATCTAATACTTGAACACAGTAATATAATATGTATCTATTACTTGAACACAGTGATATAATGTGTATCTATTACTTGAACACAGTGATATAATGTGTATCTATTACTTGAACACAGTGATATAATGTGTATCTATTACTTGAACACAGTAATATAATATGTGAATCGAACGTTACAAAAACTTGTTAACCTTTACAGTACCGGCGGCGTCGTTTTCATTATATTCTGGCTACTACTAATTGATTGTATTCAGTTTAGGAAGGATCTCTAGCAATTATAAGGCTTCAAACTATCTCGACCAACCCTTTTAACAACCACAAATCCTTCCTAAGCTACATAACATCGTCTAAATAAAGCCAGCATAAAATATCACACACGTGCTGGTACTCAAAGGGTTAAAGTTTCAGTGATGTTCCGAATAGTGTTCATTGAAGCACTAAGCCTTTCTGGAACGATGGTCGAGTGTCTACGATTGTTCAACCCACATCAGGACACTGCTTGGCTAACATTGTGGTTAGATATTATTGGTCATGACTGTACTCAGTTTTTACACTGTACTGTACTGTACACTCGGATACCATAGTCTCTAGCCCACTCATTCAAATTCGCAGACTTTACCTATTGCTAGTTATGGAGGTATATAGTTGGAAACGAATTTATGGATATATTTTTCTATATATCAACGACAAAACTATATATACTATTTATTGAAAAGAAATTCATATCCAAAAATCAAACCAGATAATTATAATTGCATAAAGACAAACATAACGGGTCCCCGAATTCTTATGAGTGGGCTAGAAACTATGGTATCTGACTGTACATAGCCTTATGAGTGGGCTAGAAACTATGGTATCTGACTGTACATAGCCTTATGAGTGGGCTAGAAACTATGGTATCTGACTGTACATAGCCTTATGAGTGGGCTAGAAACTATGGTATCTGACTGTACATAGCCTTATGAGTGGGCTAGAAACTATGATATCTGACTGTACATAGCCTTATGAGTGGGCTAGAAACTATGGTATCTGACTGTACATAGCCTTATGAGTGGGCTAGAAACTATGGTATCTGACTGTACATAGCCTTATGAGTGGGCTAGAAACTATGGTATCTGACTGTACATAGCCTTTCGTAGCTTGAACACATTTATGACGTTGCATGAATACTATAGGCTGTTAATAAATTAGATAATTATGATAATCACCACTTTGTAACTTATGATTATATTGGTTTAGGATCAGACAGACGTAAAGGAGGCAGCGACATTATCTGCAATGCTGTAGAGAGATACGATTGCTCCTATTTATATCTCTGGTCTTGCATCAAAACTTGTTGATTGGTCGGCTGGTGACCTCGGTATGCTCTATTTCTTCCAAGAGAAAAACACATGCAGAAATAGTGACTTTTTCGTCTCAATGCTTTTGAGCAATCACTCCTCCACCTCAATGAAGCATGACATTTTGGGGTATTATGGGAGTATAATATTATCGTTTTCAGCAAATAGATGGTAATGCAAATGTTAACGGAGGATCAAGGTGATAACAAAAGAAGTACCGGTATTCAATATTAACAACGCATTTATTAGTAGAAAACAATTTGCCAATGCTAGCCTTTTGATACAGTGTTATTTTGTTCCTACACGTTATAGTGATCAATCTATAACATCCAAACTCCTGTGCCTAACATCGACCCACCACTGACTCCAATAACCTGGCCTGAGTTCTGATGCAGCCCTGATATTTTGTTGCCATGCACCCACTTTTTCCCGGGTCCAGTCACACATATATTCATGTCTGGACTCAGCTGACACTCCTCTTCCTGTCTCTGGGGCCAGGCTCGCTCCTCTTTTCATGCACCCAGGTATCAGATGCTCAGTCATGGGTCAACCACATCAAAAGTCAACCCCTTCTGTACCGGCGACATCTTTTACATTTCATTCTAGCTACAGTATATTTAGACGATTTTATGAAATATATGTGGTAGTTAAAAGGGTTGATCGAGATAGTTTGAAGCCTGATAATTGCTGGAGATCCTTCCTAAACTGAATATTGATTAGTGGTAGCCAAAATCAAGTCAAAAGGACGGCGCGGTACAGAAGGGGTTAAAGAAGCGATTGGATGAAAACTATACTCTTGCAATATACAGTATACTTAGGTAGGTACGTAGGTAGTGGGAGGATAAATAGATGCAATACATAGGTAAATAGGTAAGATGGGTAAATAGACAAATTTAAAAGAATATTTTATAAGGTAGAATAAAGACAAGTGTTGAAAGGAAGTACGTAAGTACGCTCTTTGCAATGTATATATTTGTTCACTGTAAGTTATATCATTCAATATTATAAGCTAACACATTGGTTTATAGAGTGTAATACTACTGATCATGTTGTAAGAGTAATACTCCCGTTGAAAATCTATATGATCGGCAGAATAATGTATGACGTTTGGACTAGGACAAGCTAAATGTAAGTGACGTCAATATAATTATTTAAAATACAATTAATGCAAACTGGTTAATGCACCTTCACGATCTTGACTATATTATAGAAAAAGTTCAAAGCTAGAGTGATGAATCAACCATATCTCTCTCTCTCTCTCTCTATATATATATATATATATATATATATATACCGGTATATATAATGTAATTTTGAACGACCTTTTCATACTTTGAAATGTAATCACTAACTTTCAACAATCTCTAGTATGTCAACGTAATATATTATGGGAAATTACTCATCAATATACGAATATAAATTAAATTGTTATAATCATATATATTAAATATGGTAACACCCTCCTTAAAATAGGCTACAATTACCAAAAACATGTATCGGTACATTCATGAATAAAAACCTATACGTATCTTTATGTAAAATATCGGCAGCCTTTGTCCCATACAGGTGTTGGTCAGTCTTGTTGTTAACCTAATGGAGTCACTCTCTGGTTACTGGCAGTCTCATTTCCTAGTCCTTTAGGGTAAGGTCTGTTTGAAAGACTTGACGTCTTCTTCGGACTCTCTCTGTGCAACTCACTCAGCTTTTATGGACATGTTTCTCTTCACTGTTTGGAATACTTTTATGTCAAAAAGAATTTACGAACGTTAATTTCTTGTGTTATCAGTGACAATTTAATTTTACCTGACCCTGTGTCATTGTCCTTTTGCTACATTTTAAAACAACACAAGTGCATGGCAGAGTAAGTTAATGCCACCAAATGTACATAGGAAAGTAGAGGTAGTCTGATACTTTTCCACACCTCACACTGTAGGTTAGGTACTGGCTCCTTTAGTAGATATTTTGGCATAATGTCATGTAAAGTCCCCTGCACAAGTAACTGGTTCACTTTTATGCGCTAAACTTTAATAATGAATGAGGGAAGACACTGACAGGGACATGTGGTCAAAAGGGATATTTCAAAATATATGTACAAGGAATATTTATTCTACTTTTTGCTGCAAGGGATTGTACTAGCTCATCAACTTCAATTTCAACTATTACTTTGGAAGCATAATATACTACCTTAACTCCCAGGAACCGCTCATTAAATATTCCCGCTACTCCGCCTGCCAAGGGGTATGGGTAGGGGGGGGGGGGGGGTAGGTTAAGTTGGAAATATTATGGTAGGCATAGTGATGTAACGTATTGAATATAATTGTTACATAAGATTGATGTAGCAGTTATTAAATTATTTTTAGCTCAACTTTCTATTGTGAAATGGTAACGCTGATATTACAGGCAATGATGTAGCCAACACCTCAGACAACTGTCCGAACACTTAATAACTTAACAGTTACAGGATTCAAGCTGATCCCGAGGCTTTGAGGAGTTGATTTCTTCCGTCCAAAAACGACATAATCTTTAAACTATTTGTGACTACTCACTCGGTAATGCGTATTAATTATGAATATAGTGAATTTGTGCAACTGTTCATGAAATGTTACATTCACACGAGTAGTATGTGTAACTGAAGAGAAAGAATCATATAATTATATTCGGTATAATTATTCATATAATTATATTCAGAATTAAATGGTGTCTGTCCATGGTGGGTGGGTGAGTGGTGGGATACCTACGGCTCAAGATATTACTGAGATATGATTTAAAAATGAAAAATACAGTATTATAAACATTTGGATCATGCCTAGAATACCAATTTCCGAAAATCGACTTCATTTAGGTAGTGATTATAGCGTATATGACCCTTCTCTCCAGTAACAAAAGGATCTAATTGTGAATCAGTGGTTCTTTAAAATTTGACAATTATGTACGGGGAATCATAAATCCTTATGTCTTATTTCAATGAACAAATCCGCATTTCTTTCAAACGAAAAACTTAACAGAACTCATAGCTATTTTTCTAGCTTATTATTACAGTATGGTACAACGTGGATTACAACTATGATCATACAAGTCTAAGCCAACAATTGTTCTTGGCTACCTTAAGAATAAAGATTCATTTAGTATGTTCACTTCGCATGAAAAACTTCCAAACTAAAACCTTAACTGGCCAACCGGTGAGAGGGTTTCGGCGAGAGAGTATGAGTAGTGTTCGGTTTGTCGGTTACAATATCGTCGGAATGGCTTTGGCTATGTATTTTATTTTACTTCAATAATTTACTTCTAAATTTCTATACAAAATTTATAGAAATTTAGAAGTAAATAAGAAGTAAAGAAGAAGACAATAGCTCATGTAAGATATTATCTTCCATTTTATTTATGGAATTTAGCCTGGAATTTTGTCAGTAGATTAATAATAATAATAATAATAATAATAATAATAATAATAATTGGTGTAGTCCGAGCCGGCAGCCAATGAGGCTGAAAACCCACAATTCCTTAACCTAAACTATCCTAAATAGTCAACAGATTGACTCTAGCTGCCACAAGAGTATCTACATACTCCCAGAAGAAGTAGGATGGGGGCAGGGAACCAGATAGAACCCAGAGGTGGCGTATCCACACATACCTCCACACCCTGGCAAGTATTTGACATAACCTCACTGGTAGGTAGCTGCGATCAAACCCGCAGTACCAGATCAAGCGACTATAATACAATGACCCAGTGCTCACCGCCAGAGTGACCGTGTGCATATGTGTTTGCCAATCACATGGCCCAGATATAGGCCCCTCCACCCTCTCACTAAGGCACTCACTCACTGTCTCGGGAGCTGAGTGGTATTTCACATGAGAGGTAAGGGGGGAAAGAGAAATGGTCGGGGTGCTTGTAGGTTTCAGAGATGGAGGGTGGAGTAGGGAGAGGCTTGGGGGAGTGCAGGAGAGGATGGGGATGGTGCTTAGTTTACAACATGGCCATAGGAGCCGCGATTGCGCCATGGAAAATTGTATTGCTGCACGAAACATGCTGATGCTAATTATGACTTCACCCGTGGTGCTGCTCATTAACCCGATTGATGCAATATGCTGTCAAGAGGTTAAGATACATCTTAACATATTTTTGATTGTGTACTGATAAATAACCAGCAATAATGAGTAGCTTGGTCATAGATGAAAAATAGAAATGTGCAAATTCAATGAGGTTTTGTAAAACTCGTGGCCCTGACTGTACGGCTTCACTTCATAATTGTGCCCCAACATTTCACCACCGTGACCTGATACCAGGTGTGCGTGGGTGGGCATACAATCACACGCACAACTGGTCCCAACAAGAGAGAAATCCACAGATCCATTTGGTCAGGCCTTTTTGCTATGATTGGGAATAGAAACATAGAATCAGATATAAAGTTTTTCAAACCTGATATTTCATTATTTTCGCAGTTTCACTTGGATGCAACTTTTCTGTTATTTATTAGAAATTGGTATATACATATAAACCTTCATATATTTGTATTTGAAATCGATATGGCATGTGTTTCTTTATCATCATATAATTAATGCTATTTCCTTACCTAACGCATTATTCATTTTCTCAATAAGATTGTCATCCAACTGATTACTTCTGTATTCTACCCTATTGCAGAAACTTATGAAAACACATTAACATATATGTTTCGCTTATATACACGATAATTCAGTGAATATTAACATCTTAGACGTATGACCTGGCCGAGCCTCGAACCCAGGTCTATAGCGTAGCAGATCATCATCAACCCAGCTAATAATAATAATAAAATAATATTAGTAATAATACTAATATTATTAATACAAATAAACGATTTATTTAAAGAATGGCATCCCGAGGAGCTGAAAATACACATGTTGCATTCTAGTGGACATGAGATAAGGATGATGCACGAGAAGGAGAGATTTTTAGTTTGCTCCCTAGAACTCCATGAAGCTTACAATAATACCACCAAGACCCCCTTCGAGATAAATGTGTACATTGTTTGGTACAAAAATGTTCTGGCCAAATGCCGGTTCCTCCTAATGTACAGGCTATTGCTCGCCAGGAAAAATTCGACCACTTAATGCCACAAAAGGTCTGAACATTTACATAAATAGGCCTAAAGGTCTATAAATCACCAAACCAGTGGGGCAAAATTAATAGGGCTAAACATTGGGAAGAAATAATCCTTAAGTAAAAAATTCCCCTTAATATTAATATGAAAATGTGAATATTATAATGAGTTAATATAAATTATATTAAATACATTGAAGCTAATGACTAAGTGTTGCATACCATGTTACTGTAATTTACCATGGGTCTTAGTGATATATGAGTTGTCTGTTTCAGGTTGGAATATATAGCTCATAAACCGATACCATCTATATATTTTACAGATCATATTTCAAATAGTGTATGCTTGACCTAATATCTGGACACATAATAATTATACAAGCTTTTGTGTATTTATGAATATATACGCACATGCACACATACACACACGCTCACATATACAAACATAATACATACAATATACAAATACACATGCTCATACACTGTACATGTGCACACATATTTGAACATGTACATTTGCAACAGCAAAGCTTGTATATATAAATATTGCAACAGTGACCACCAAGGTGACAACAATAATAATATAACAGAATCCTGTTGTACAACATTATTTTCATATTGACGAATCTATAAATATTCCGCCAATTTCAATTACTTCTATGAACATTTTGCATGGACGAGCTGGATAGCAATATCGTCTTCAGTGTTTGGCCGGGCCACCTGAAGCAGATGGAAAAAGTTTTCAAGAGGATCCTATAATCTGAACGTAAATCCTGCCAAAGAAGGAAGTGTCTCATCCACAACCCATTAATTCAAGAGCTAATATTCTACCAAGGATAAGCAATATGGTGGTTCCGAGGAAATTGCTCCACCAGGAAAAAAAAAAAAAAATCATGCATTTTTAGAATTACTTTCATAATCTTTACATATTTTAGGTAATTATGGATAATATTTTGCCGGCAAACATAGTTGGATGGGGTATGGGAGAGAGAAGAAGAGAAGTAGTGGAGGAGGAGGTGGAGATGAGGAGGTCAGAAGTGGTGAATAGATGGAGTGTGTGGATTGAATGGGAATGGAAAGTAGGAAGACTAGCATGGGAGAAGGGAAGTGTGCCCGAAGACTGAAAAACATGCATAATAGTCCGCCTGTATGAGGGCAAAGGGGAGAGAGGAGTGTGAGGCAATCACAGGGGCATATATCTTGTAAGTATAGTTGGTAAGATGCACAGTAGGGTAGTGACCGAGAGAGTGAGAGCGAGAATGGAGAAATGGGTTGGTGAGGAGCAGGGCGGGCTTAAGAAGAAAATAGGGTGAGTTGACCAGATTTTCTCCTTGAAATATGTTGTCAAGAACTATCTGAAGAGGGGACAAAGTTGTTTGCAGTCTTTATGGACTTGCAGAAAGCCTATGACAGGGTTGATAGAGAAGGTCTGTGGAAAGTATTGAGAATATAAGAAGTAGCTGGTAAGTTGCTGAAAGCTGTGCGATGCATGTGTGAGAGTGAAAAGACGGCAGTGAGTGTGGAGAATGAACAGAGCGAGTTCTTTGATCTGAATGTGATGCCCCCATGGTTGTTCAATATTTATATGGACGAGTCATGAATAAAAATTAAGGAAGAGTAGTGGATGTTGGTGTACCCCTGAGAAGGAAGGAATTGAGTGGAACTTGCCTGAACTGTTCTTTACTGACCATACAGTTCTAATGAGTGATAATGATTGGGAGGTACAGGGTCTGGTAAATATGTTTGGAACCATGTGTGATCAAAGAATACTGAAGGTAAATGTGGGAAAGAGTAAGGTTATGGTCTCTGAAAGGGGTGCAATCACAGAGTGTGAGGTGAAGTCAGGTTGTGGAGAATGTCAGCTCATTTAAGTATTTGGGCAGAGTGATGAGTAAACATGGGGTTATGGAGGTTGAAGTGCGGGAAAGGGTGCAACAGGGGAAGAGGGTTGTAGGAACACTGAAAGCAGTGACAAGGAATAGGGTGGTCAGTATGGATGTAAAGAAGTCATTGCATGATAGTGTGGTAATCTCGACATTGGCGAACAGGAGTAGAGCATGGACGTTATGGGAGAGGCACAAATCAAGAGTGAGAGGGGTGTACATGATTTACTTGAGAAGAGCATGTGAAGTTACATGAGGAATGAGGAAGTAAGAAAGTGGTGTGGTGTGGATGTGAATTTGCTGGAAAGTGTGAAAGGAACACCTCGAGATGGTTTGGCCTTGTGGAACTTATGGAAAGAAAGCAAATTACTAAGAGAGTGTATGAGAGTGAGGTGGAAGAACAGAAAGGGAGTAGCAGACCGAAAGTGAGGTGGAAGGATGGAGTTACGAGTTATATGAGTGAAAACGATATTGGTTGGGAGGAGGGGTGTCGGCTGATGGGGTACCATAGTGCATGGGGGCGATTTATTCGTGGCTACCTCTTTGGTAAATAGGTAGATGGACAGATTTCCCTAACCTACTATTCCCTAGATACAGAGGCCACTACTGTTGAAAACCAGCAAGTGTGACCCACTGAGCATTGCACCAGTAGTATTATAATCTATCCTCGTGATGCCTGGCCAGAGGTACAGTCTCTTATAAACGTTTTTCACTATGTACAGTACATAAAACCATCGGGATTATTATATAAACGTAATGTTATTATAGTTGTCCTTTTTTATTTAATGGCTAACATACATGGAATTAAAATCACAAATCAGTTTCCATAGATAGTCTTGCAAAATGAATTGACATTGCAAGGGATTTGTGGAATCGTTTAGCGATTTTTTACTGATACTTACGAAGATGGCCTTGGGCTTGATGTAAGGGGGGAAAAGGGGACCTGCCAACAGCCCGACTGTAGGTCAAGGGTGGAAAGCCATTTCTAGCCATGGAAGGATGCAAGCGCATCCTCGATGCAGGAAAGGGGGAAAACATCTTTGATTGTTGTGTCATTCAGCTTTCGGTAGTCCAAGAAGACTCTCAGGCTACCGTCTTTCTGTACCATTACTACAGGCAAGAACCAAGGGTAATCGGAGGGCTTGATCAGGCCAGTCTTCAACATCTCCTGGATCAGTCTACGTTCTTCATCTCTTCGAGGTGGGCGGCAGGCACTGGTCGCAGGAGTCCCAGGATTTACTGCTGCCTCTGATAAAAATCATGAGATATTCAGCTTGCTCTGGTGTCAATCAGCAGTTTCAGGGGCGCCCCAAAGAGGGTTACGGGTAGGATTGGGTGGGGTGGGGTGGAGGTGGGTATTGTTGTGGATGACTCCAAGGGTGCGGCACTGCCTCAGTTGCGGGGTGTCCCCGGTTGGGTTTGGGGTTCCTCCGGAACTTCAGTGGGTGCCAGGGCCACTCGGCAAAAATAGGCAATGTTGGAGGTGGGGGTTGGGGCAGAGATGTTGAGGAAGATCTTGAAGGATCATAGTTCCTCCACTAGGGTCTTCCGTTCTTTTCCAACAAAGTACAGTCGGACTGCATGTGGCACTCCAGACGAGCTTGTGTCTCGACCTGGTCAACATCGGGGCGTGCCGGGCGGTAGAGCTATTGTGCTTTTACTTGAAACTGATCCATGTCTTCTGTAAGTTTGAGGGCCAGTAGTCGGGCCTTAGCTTCTTCCAGTGACATATTTTATATAGGGCTGCCAAATTGTTACTATTTACATTACTCGTTCACAATTACTATGTAGATAGTAACATAGATAGTAACAGTATGACACTCCTTTATATAAAATATATTTTTACGTTTTTAGTCATTACGTAGAATGCTCACTTTGCAGCTATCATGATACAGAAATCACGTAAGTAAGTTTTGTAAATATTACTATTTTTACTTTTAGCTTATAGAATAAGTATAATCGTATTGATTTTGACCCCTACTGTACCGTAGGGTACAGTAATAAAAGTCCCCCCAGTCCCAAGCAATGTGGCCAAAATGGCAAGATAGAACAACCTTCCCCTCAAGAGATGAAGGAAGACTGGCTCTCCCACCCTTCAGTGGGTCTTTATAAGCTGAGAAGTGTTGCCATATCGAGAGCAGTGCTCAAACGGTCGTGCTACCAGGCACAACCTGATACAGGCAGTTACAAGGAAAGTACATTACTAACGGCTCCCAGCCGTCGCTGGGACTGGGGAGTGACTTATCTACTGACGGCTGGTATCCATCGCTGGGATTGGACGGGTTAACTAGATCCCGAAGTTAATGGATATTGACGTGCATTTATTTTACCATTTCTAGGATCAATGTGCACTTTTACTTGAAGATGGAAAAGGTTGTCAGAAATATTACAAAATCAACTGTCAATATGAGGAAGTTTGTGAATACGAGACGCATACCAATTTCGTGCAAATCAGGAATACGGAAACAACATTATCACCGAAGATAACAGACCCGGAAGAGAGTGTGAAGAGAGGAATAAGGAAGAAGGAAGTGAGATAATAATACGTGACACCAGCATGAATATTGAGGGGCCCATGAACGTCAGGAGAGCGAGAAAGAGAGAGAGAAGAGGGAGGGGGATGGTTGTATGTCGGGTTGACGATAGAATGGTAGGAAGAGGATGTAATTATGGAATGTGTTGGTGATGGTAGGATGTGTTGGTGATGGTAGGATGTGTTGGTGATGGTAGGATGTGTTGGTGATGGTAGGATGTGTTGGTGATGGTAGGATGTGTTGGTGATGGTAGGATGTGTTGGTGATGGTAGGATGTGTTGGTGATGATAGGATGTACAAAGGAGTACAAAGGAAATCAAGCAACAACAGATCTAATGACCCTTCTAGGTTGCTTGTCCACCAAAACACTGAGGATCAAGTTCCAAACAGTGGTTTAGAGTGGGTAAGGGAACATTGGAAAGGGAATTACTGCCCTGGAACTAATGTCCGTGGCAGGATTAGGAAGTTAGTAGGGGACAGATTGGTTAGTAACTGAGGGGGGGATAAAATAAAGTTATTCATTTACAAACGCAGTCAGTCGCGGGTTTGATGCGAGATATTTGTCTAGGCGGAGTTTAAATGAATCAACGGTGATGTAGTCTATAACGTTTCGGGGAAGCCCATTCCACAAGTTGACAACTCGATTGAAGAAGAAATTTTTAGATTCGTGTGAGTTAAAAGATTTACCAATAATTTTGCAACCGTTTTCCCCGCGTGTAATTAGATTGGTCGATAGTGAAGTACTTACTACAGTTCATATTGTCGATGCCTTTGATGATTTTGAACACTTGAATTAAGTCACCTCTTAATCTGCGCTGGGTTAAAGGAAATAGATTTAATTCTCTAAGACGCTCTTCGTATGGTTTGTTCTTTAGGCTAGGTATCATTTTGGTAACTCTATGTTGAACTCGTTCTAGCTTGTTTATATCTTTTTGGTAATAAGGGCACCAGGATTGAACGCAGTATTCCAGAAGAGGGCGGACTAAGGAATTGTAAAGGGTTAGGATAACTTCTTTGGATTTATGCTCAAATGACCTGCCTATAAAGCCAATTATTTTGTTTGCCTTCTTAACAACTTCTGAACATTGTTGACTCGGTTTTAGGTTACTCGATATTGTTACTCCCAGATCGGTTTCTCTGTTTACATTCTTAAGCTGAGTGCCATTCATCGAATAGTTTGCTTTCTCATTTAGGTATCCGATATGTAGTACTTTACATTTATCCGCATTGAAACTCATTTGCCAAATTTGGGCCCAACATGACAATTTATCTAGATTGTGTTGCATATCGTCAACTTGTTCTTTTGAGAGTACGCTATTTGCAATTTTTGTATCGTCAGCAAATTTTGAGATTGTACAGGTGAGACCCTCATCTATGTCGTTGATGTAAATTAGAAAGAGAATTGGTCCTAGTACCGATCCCTGGGGTACCCCGCTACTTACATTGGTCCATTTAGATGCCTTACCATTCATGACTACTCTTTGCTTTCTGTCGCTGAGCCAATTTTCTATCCATTTCAACACACCATCTTGTATTCCATGCACTTTTAGTTTTAGAAGTAAACGTTTGTGGGGAAATTTGTCAAAGGCCTTTTGAAAATCAAGATATATAATATCTACAGCTTTACTCTCATCGTAGAGGTTGAGGATATCGTGGAAGAAGTCTAAGAGGTTTGTTAAACAGGAACGTTTATTACGAAAGCCAGCCGTGTTGAGTATCTTTAAGTATGTTATTTTCCTCTAAGTGATTTACGAGTCTGTCTCGTATGACCGTTTCTAGCATTTTACATACAACTGAGGTTAAGCTAATTGGACGATAGTTACTGGGTAGGGATTTGCTGCCTTTTTTGAATATCGGTGTTGTTGTTGTTGTTGTTCCCCAGGCTGTCTGGCCGTACAGCCCCAAGGTCTCGAGCAAGGCCAAGGCCATAAACGAGCGCCCCCACAAAATCCTCCCTGCTTACCACTAACAAAGCCCGGGTGACCGAAGCCACTCCAAGGCAGGGAGCTGAGGAAGGTGCGGAAACGCCCGGGAAACCAAAGCCCCACCCAAGGCCCTGTGCCCCTCAGCAATTATGAAGGGAAAGTTGAGGGGTAAGGAAAAAATGTGACGCTTTGGCTCCAAATCTGCCAACTTCTAGGTTGGCAGTAGGGAGGTCAATCCACGGAAAAGACGCCGCCACTTGAGATCTAGAAGATATATAAGTAAAAGGAACAGTCAGAGTAAGCTATGGGTATGGCAGAGATCGCTCAGTTCTCACTCAGATAGACCAGCCCATCACCACATGACTAGAACCCAATCCTCTCAGCATCAGCTAGGAAAGGCCCTAGAAAGCCGCCTTTGGCGGGGGGATAGCTCCCCTATTTCAACTCCTTTTGGGGTTGGGCACCCGCCCAATATCGGTGTTACGTTGGCTAGCTTCCACTGATCAGGCATAGTTCCAGACTGCAAGGATTTATTGAATAGTAATGTCAGTGGTTTGGAGAGCTCATCCTTAGCTTCCTTTAGAACTCTAGGCGAGATTGTATCAGGTCCAGGCGTTTTATTTACCTTGAGTTTATCTAAACAATTCAATACTTCTCTCTCTGTAACGGTGATATTGCTTAGAACATCTGAATTATCAATCTGAATCGGCGATGTTGTAGGGATATCACTGAGGTCTTCTGTTGTAAAAACTGATGCAAAGAAGGTATTGAGGGCATTACTCATTTGTACTTCGTCTTTGGTGTATTCTCCATTTTCATCGACTAACGGTCCAACAGTTGAAGTAACTACTTTTTTCTTTCTGATATAACTATAGAATTCTTTCGGGTTTGTATTACTTTGATTCGCAATATGTAACTCTAAGGTCTTTTTACTTTGCTTAATTAACTTTTTGGCTTTGCGTTGTAGCTCTACAAATTTCACCAGTTCTTCGTCATTTTGTGAGGATTTTAATCTATCATTAGCAAAAAAAAATTAGCAAGCAGGCAGTTTGAAATATCTTTATTCCACCATTTGGGCTTATTATTATGGCCTGGACGCCGTATTTTCGATGGTATGCAGTCTTGCACTGCTTTTAGGTAAGTGGTTTCGAATAACTTCCAAGATGTATTTATGTCGTTATTGTTAATTAAAAAGCTCCAGTCAGTTTCTTTAAACATAGCTCTAAGTTTATGGAAGTTTGCTTTCTTGAAATTAGGGACTTTTTCGACGCTACTATTTGGTTTGTTACTAGTAAACTTTAAAGTGAAAGTTATCGTACGATGGTCGCTGTTACTGAATTCATCACCAACATTCAAATTCTCTATTAATTCTTCTTTTGTTGCAAGTACAATGTTAAGAACGTTATTACCACGGGTCGGCGATCGAACAAATTGATAAAGCGAACTCTCTTGCAAGTTCGTATACAAGTCATGTCCGGAGTGTGAAGTAAGAGTATCGCCCCACTTGGTCACAGGTAAATTAAAGTCGCCAAAAATTACGGTATCTTGTGAGTTACTTACATCTGCAATTTGTTCGTAAATTTCTCGGTCAGTTTGCACTGATTGAGCTGGATGTCTGTATATTAACGCAAGTATTATTTTTGTACCTTTATTATTCTTTATTAGCACAAAAGATGTGTCGACATTCACAATTTGAGGTTTTGACAAGGGGGTAGGGTTAAGACTTTCTTTGATATAAAGTAAAACGCCACCTTCATTTCGATTTATTCGGCTTTTCTCAAACATTACATAACCGGGAAGTGAATACTCTGCTAAACAGTCTCTATCTTCTGTATTGAGCCAAAATTCTGTTATGCCAATCACATCACAATTTTCTGTAAACACTAGCTCCTCTAAATCTGAAAATTTATTGCGTATGCTACGAGCGTTTGCATAGAAAAAATGTGTTGAAACAATGTGTTCAACAACATTGAAACAAAAATGTGTTGAAAATGTGAAAAAACATAGAAAGATGTGTTGGTGATTGTAGGATGTGTTGGTGATGGTAGGATGTGGGGGTGATGGTAGGATGTGGGGGTGATGGTAGGATGTGGGGGTGATTGTAGGATGTGGGGGTGATGGTAGGATGTGTTGGTGATTGTAGGGTGTGTTGGTGATGGTAGGATGTGGGGGTAATGGTAGGGTGTCAATGTGATGATCATGGCAGGATGTGGTGGTGATGTGAGAATGTTGCAGTAAATGAATGCATGGCATACAGCAAACTTACCTAATGCACTACATTCATTTATACAATTAATAAACATTCATATTATAAATGTAATGGAAGTTTTGAAAGTTTTTAGATGAATTTTGAACTAAAATGAACGTAAACCAAAAACATTATTTCCATTGATTGTGCATCCAGTATGTTTACATCAAAGTTGAATACATATTTACAGTACACAAGCTGGGATAATAGGAGGGGGAATGAGGGGAGAACTTAAAAGATGAGCCAGGGTCTGTGTGGATACAGCGGAGGAACGAAAGGCAGTACATTATGAGCGAATATTAAGCAAAATAAAATGTATAAAGTGTAATGTATAAACTAAACGTAACTAACATAATCTCAAAGAATGAAACAAAAATTAAGAGTATGGATGGAAATCTGATAAATGGAACATTTATATGAAGAGCATTAATCACAGAAGAGGAAGAGAGAGAGAGAGAGAGAGTACAAAGGAAATCAAGCAACAACAGGTCTAGTGGCCCTTCTAGGCTGCTTGTCCTCCAAAACACTGAGGATCAAGTGTCTAAACAGTGGTTTAGAGTGGGTAAGGGAACATTGGAGAGGGAACTATTGCCCTGGAACTAATGTCCGTGGCAGGATTAGGAAGTTAGTAGGGGACAGATGGGTTAGTAACTGAGGGGGGGGGGATAAAATAAAGTTATTCATTTACAAACGCAGTCAGTCGCGGGTTTGATGCGAGATATTTGTCTAAGCGGAGTTTAAATGAATCAACGGTGCTGCAGTCTATAACGTCTCGGGGAAGCCCATTCCACAAGTTGACAACTCGATTGAAGAAGAAATTCTTAGATTCGTGTGAGTTAAAAGACTTACCAATAATTTTGCAAACCGTTTCCCCGCGTGTAATTAGATTGGTCGATAGTGAAGTACTTACTACAGTTCATATTGTCGATGCCTTTGATGATTTTGAACACTTGAATTAAGTCACCTCTTAATCTGCGCTGGGTTAAAGGAAATAGATTTAATTCTCTAAGACGATCTTCGTATGGTTTGTTCTTTAGGCTAGGTATCATTTTGGTAACTCTACGTTGAACTCGTTCTAGCTTGTTTATATCTTTTTGGTAATAAGGGCACCAGGATTGAACGCAGTATTCCAGAAGAGGGCGGACTAAGGAATTGTAAAGGGTTAGGATAACTTCTTTGGATTTATGCTCAAATGACCTGCCTATAAAGCCAATTATTTTGTTTGCCTTCTTAACAACTTCTGAACATTGTTGACTCGGTTTTAGGTTACTCGATATTGTTACTCCCAGATCGGTTTCTCTGTTTACATTCTTAAGCTGAGTGCCATTCATCGAATAGTTTGCTTTCTCATTTAGGTATCCGATATGTAGTACTTTACATTTATCCGCATTGAAACTCATTTGCCAAATTTGGGCCCAACATGACAATTTATCTAGATTGTGTTGCATATCGGCAACTTGTTTTTTTGAGAGAATGCTATTTGCAATTTTTGTATCGTCAGCAAATTTTGAGATTGTACAGGTGAGACCCTCATCTATGTCGTTGATGTAAATTAGAAAGATAATTGGTCCTAGTACCGATCCCTGGGGTACCCCGCTACTTACATTGGTCCACTTTGATGCCTTACCGTTTATGACTACTCTTTGCTTTCTGTCGCTGAGCCAATTTTCTATCCATTTCAACACACCGTCTTGTATTCCATGCGCTTTTAGTTTTAGCAGTAAACGTTTGTGGGGAACTTTGTCAAAGGCCTTTTGAAAATAAAGGTATATAATATCTACAGCTTTACTCTCATCGTAGAGGTTGAGGATATCGTGGAAGAAGTCTAAGAGGTTTGTTAAACAGGAACGTTTTTTACGAAAGCCGTGTTGAGTATCTTTAAGTAAGTTATTTTCCTCTAAGTGATTTACGAGTCTGTCTCTTATGAACGTTTCTAGCATTTTACATACAATTGAGGTAAAGCTAATTGGACGATAGTTACTGGGTAGGGATTTGCTGCCTTTTTTTTAATATCGGTGTTACGTTGGCTAGCTTCCACTGATCAGGCATAGTCCCAGACTGCAAGGATTCATTGAATAGCAATGTCAGTGGTTTGGAGAGCTCATCCTTAGCTTCCTTTAGAAATCTAGGCGAGATTGTATCAGGTCCAGGCGTTTTATTTACCTTGAGTTTATCTAAACAATTCAATACTTCTCTCTCTGTAATGGTGAAATTGCTTAGAACATCTGAATTATCAATCTGAATCGGCGATAGTGTAGGGATATCACTGAGGTCTTCGGTTGTAAAAACTGATGCAAAGAAGGTATTGAGGGCATTACTCATTTGTACTTCGTCTTTGGTGTATTCTCCATTGTCTAACGGTCCAACAGTTGAAGTCACTACTTTTTTCTTTCTGATATAACTATAGAATTCTTTCGGGTTTGTTTTACTTTGATTCGCAACATGTAACTCCAGGGTCTTTTTACTTTGCTTAATTAACTTTTTGGCTTTGCGTCATAGCTCTACAAATTTCACCCGTTCTTCGTCATTTTGTGAGGATTTTAATCTATCATTAGCAAATTTTTTAGCAAGCAGACAGTCTGAAATATCTTTATTCCACCATTTGGGCTTATCATTATGGCCTGGACGCCGTATTTTCGATGGTATTCAGTCTTGCACTGCCTTAAGGTAAGTGGTTGTGAAACACTCCCAAGATGTATTTATGTCTTATTGTTAGTCATAAAGCTCCAGTCAGTTTCTTTAAGCTTTGATTTAAGTTTATGAAAATTTGCTTTCTTGAAATTAGGGACTTTCTCAATGCTGCTATTTGATTTGTTACTAGTAAACTTTAAAGTGAAAGTTATCGTACGATGGTCGCTGTTACTGAATTCATGACCAACATTCAAATTCTCTATTAATTCTTCTTTTGTTGCGAGTACAAGGTCAAACACATTATTACCACGGGTCGGAGATTGTACAAATTGAAAAAGTGAACTCTCTTGCAAGTTAGCATAGAGGTCGTGTCCAGAGTGTGAAGTAAGAATATCGCCCCATTTAGTCACGGGTAAGAGAGAAAGAGAGAGAGTTAAGTTGAAGTACTTACACTAGTCTGCGCTTGGCCGCAGCGCTAATTGTTGTATCAATGACGTTTGAAGTCTATATTGGGTAAGTCGGGTGAGTTATTTAGCCTGTTATACATGGGCTACTAAAGGGGTAACAACATCACCACAGTTCATTTTCCCCAGGTGGAAAGTCAGTATATCCACTAATTCTCGGTTCCTTTTCACCGCTAGATAAACAGTGATATATGTCATAAGGTGACTTCTCATCTGAATCGCCTAGCCCACGACTCGAACACGGGACCTTTCAATTGAAGGAGAGAAAAACAAATCCTAGATATGAATAAATACATGGTAAAATGGGGATGTGTAGGGGTAATGTGGGGGTGAAGGTACTATATTGTGCTGATAGGAATATGTGGAGGTGATGGGAAATCAATTAATGAGGGCCTTTGCCATAGTGGTGGGTAGCTGCAGTCACTCTCTACCTCCACTCTAGCGGGCCCCTCTGTGCGAGGACCCAGGCCGTGACTCAGTCCTTCCGAAGTAGTTCCCAACATGATTTATCGGCATTCCTGAACCATGAGTCATGTGGTCTTCTCGGAGGTCTCTACTCAGGGTTGTCACCCACCAAAACCACCGCATGAGCCGGGACGATTTCAGGGAGGCAGGCAATGGTACCACATGACTCAGAGTAGACACTTAGAGCCAGAGGAGTTATGTCTCTCCAAATCACTGTTGAGTATGCATGTCTTACAACCGTATAACAAGACATGGAGCACCAATCTCTTGAATATTCGCTAGTTGCTTCTTATGCACAGGTATCGATATTGCCAAATACTCTTGGGAGAACTCAAAACCCAATATGTTAGGCCAAAACCTTTATGATCCTGCCACATGCATGTATAGATTACACTGCTTCACCCAACAATCCATCAAATGCTTGAACTTTAGTCTTCGTCCGAGAAACCTTTGGATCCAGGGAACCCGACTCTATGTTGTGCCTCAGAAAAAAGTGTGAGAATACCTAGCAACTGCACCAGGATCTGTGTATCATACTTAATGTCAAAGTCAGTGATCTTGATATGGCTAACCGATGCTCCACATTGACTGCAACTGACTGCCCGGCCTAGTAACTAATACATAAATGTGTTGAAAAGTGCCACCACACATCCCTGTCTCACTAATGAGATCACAGGAAAGACGAGGGAGGCCTGCCCACCACATACTTGATAACATTCTGATTCAGTTTAACCCACTGAACCCCAGCTAGTTAATAATAAATGTAACACACAGGACCGGCAGGTTGTGAAAAAAAGTGTTTTTCCAGAAAACACCAGGAATGGGTTAGAAATGAAGGAAAACCCACACAAAACTGATCCCCTAGGTCATTAAGGGGTCTACGGTGCGCCGCCCGAAAGTCGGAATTAACATGGGGAAATGGGTAGGCAAAAACAGGTTTTTGCGTGCTCACGCACACGCGGTTGGACTTTAAGGGGAGGTATTCAGTTTGTTCCCTAGACTTCCATCAACCTTAAAATTAGACCCCCTTGAGTCCCTTTCAAGATAAATTTGTACATTTTTCGGTAAAAAAAATTCCCGGCCAAAGGCCGGTTCCTCTTAAATTACAGGCTCGCTATCGCTCGCCAGGATAAAATCGACACCTAAATGGCACGAAAGGTCTTAATATGGGGTAAAAGTTCTTAAAATCGCAAAACTAATGGGGGCAAACATTTTATAATATCAAAAGCAATGGGGCTAAACATGAGGGAGAAAGGGGTCAAGAAAAAAATCCCTCAAGTGGATATCTCCCCTTAACCCTTAATTAGCGGCTCACCACATAAGTCGAGTTAAATAAAGCTGGACTATGTGGCGGCGCTCGACATAGGTCGAGTGGCAATTTCAGCACGTAATGTTGCTGAGAGAGAGAGAGACAAGTGGTGGCAGGAGACTAGCGAGCGTATGACTGCTCCAGACCACCACGGCGAACCTACTGACACGAATCTCAGCTCCCTCCTCCCTCTCTCACTCGCTACATACTGAATTATATGGGGAAAGTACCGAATTACATGCTTTTTGCACTCGCGTTGCACGGTTATTGCAAGAAAACTAGCCATCATAAAAGGATCGTTATGGTGTCATTCGAAAGCTCTGTTTATGCCCTTTCAGGGATAGGTACTTGTTTTACGTTCTGGGTCTTATTTAGGCATGAAAATTATCACGTAAACAGCCCTATTTTGGCTAAAAACACCCCGCTGGGCGGTACATATAAATAAACCGCATAGGCCGCTCGTAAGGTGTTAAGAGTTTCCAACCATCGGTATTGTTGCGTGGGATACTTACATAGTTCCCATACAAATCTGAGTCCTCTAGGTGCCATAGGACCAGAGTAATTAACCGTGACGCACCTTATGTGACGCTGGGGTTGGGGGAAAAATACATTGCCGACGCACTGCTTGCGTCGCTGGGGTTCAGTGGGTTAAGGTTAAGAAACCAGGTCAATAATTGCTGCAGGTATCCCACAGAGTTGGAGAAGCTTGCACAGTCTCCCAATGCACTGCATTAAACGCCTTTTTGTGATCTACATAAACTGCATGCACACCTTTTGAAACTCAAGCCAGCGCCCACAAGGATGTGAAGCACCAGAATGAGGTGAAATGTTGATTCATTTGCTATGAAACCTGCTCAATCATATTTCGGGCCTTTTAGTAGGTGACAACAAAATGTCTTCAGTTATACATAAGCAATGACCTTGCTTGGTATACTGAGCAACTTAATACCATGGTGGATGTTTGCAGGCCTGTCAGTCTTTATTAATTTTCCAGATAGGGATGTCTAAGTCCCTCTCCTAGTCAAGGGGAATGGTACTAGCATCCAAAGAGCAGTCATTATTGCATACAACCCATGGATCATGGACTCGCCCCTCATTTTTTTAAAGTTCTCCAGACATGCCACATATATCAGGAGCCTTTCTGCCGTTCAGCCCAGCCGCAGCATCCTTTACCTCAGCAAGGGCCCAATGGGTCTTTGTAGATTACTGAATCAAGAATTGATGGATAATCATTTACTCTTTAAATTTGTCTACCAGGATGGGTAGCCACGTACAACTAAAGTATTCAACTCTTTACTATCTACCACAGGCTTGTTATTGGTACCCTAATACTGAACCTCAAAACCTGAAAGGTCTCAAAGTGTTAACTGCAAGTTTCATCTTGAGAAGCTCAAGGATGAGGAGAGTGCAAGGAATAAATAGTGATGGTCTCAAATCAGTTTGAAATGCTTGCTGGAAGATTTGATGCAACTGTCGGACATCTTCAAACGTGTGGCATTTGTAGCAGCTGTTGACCTTGGACTGGGTTCAGCAGAGAAGAGCAAGAGTTTTCCTGCTCAAGAGATAAGGACAGATATGTCATGGGATTTGCTGGGGAGGTAAAGGGCCATTTCTCTGCAAATGACCTGGTTACCAGGCCCTGAAGAACCTTTACTCTAAGTCTACTCTCTATGTTAACTCAGTTTTGATGGCAAAGGTTAGAGTCACATCAGATGGTACTGAGTGCATGGCTCTACAATTTTTGTGACATCCTTACAAGTTTCACATGCAGCTACTTAATGACAGCTTTCACACAAAGAAAACATAAATAAAGGCAATCATGATTGTTCTGTTGTCATATCCAATTGTTGTCCACCCAAGTCAAAGTTAGCCTTTAACTGACCTTTAGCTCATAAGATTGAACTGTACGTGAGAACATAACATCAACAATGGATTCTACACACAAGAAAACCCCTGATAAAAGGTATTACTCATCAATTTAGAACAAGAGGGTAAAAGTGTAATTTTCAAGAAGGCGTTCGGCGGCCATCTTGGATTATGCATATTACCCGAGTTGCCCCAAGTTGCCAATCGGGCAATCAAGCTAAAACTGTTCTAGGTCCCTATCTGAGTTCGAATCAACAAACAAACTTCATAGGAAACAACATTTCTAGGTTGGCTATGGAAGAGATGCGAATGTCAAATCGACTACAGTCCTTGCTTCTGAAGGTTTCGGGTGATGGTAGAGCCCGCGCCAAGGTCGCCTCGGACCCATACTCTCCACAATCTTGATCTGGTCATTAGTTGTTCTACACGTAACATACTGTAGACAATTCTACTCTTTCAGTACGAAGGAGGATAGACAATGATATATATATACTGTATATAGAATAGCGGGATAAAATTAATTATATTATGGTACTTAGTATTGTTTACCTTTAAATGAGAGTGAGAGTGAGTGAGTATATGTGAGTGTGAGAGTGAGTTAGAGTGAAAGAGTTATATATATACACACAAACTACACAGAAGCAATGGCACGACTGAGTAGAAAAACAGGATAACAAATAACATTTATTGTTCCCCACCCACCAATTTCTCAGTTTACACAGCCGGCGTGATATTAACAATATAGAAACACACTGACACAGTCAAAAGCAATAGTGTGCAGTCAATATTGGCTTTAAGCTTTGAAATATAAAGTTACTATCAGCTTCCGTTGACAGTCGTGTGTCTATCTCACACCCAGGATTACTGCCGTCTCCTTCACATCATTGAAATATCGAGTTTATGCTTCCGTATTTAGACTTCTCACAAATAATCAGCAAGGTTTTTGGAGAACTATTGATTTTGACTGTTGGTAGCAAAAAGGATGAAATATGAGGGGCAATGCAGAACAGCGAAGGAGAGCCTCAAGGAATTATGTGAAGAATATATCAGGGTGAATAGAAGATAAAATAACTAAAGCGTGAAGAATGACTGGGAGGGGTCCAAGAGATGAAGGGGGATTGTGGGAGAGAGACGCGGGGGGGATGGGAGGGAAAAGGGAGGTGGATGGAGGGGGGGTTCAAGCGATGGGGGGACCCACAAAAATTCAGAGTTTATGGTGTTGGTGAAATTAGCGGCTGGATGGGAGGGTTGGCGGTGTGAGTGTGTGCGTATGTGCAGAAGTCCGTGTGTGTGTGTGTATGTTTTTGTTAGCGTGTACGTAGAACGGTTTGATGTGCACATATACGCTGCATGATGCCACACTCATCTCTAAACATCACGGGCCTCGGAGTTAAATTATGACGCGTTAGTATTATACATGTGCCGCTTTCCCTTACGTATGTTTACATGTATAGCTCATGTATTACGTATGTTTACATGTATAGCTCATGTATTTGGGAGAGTGACGTAAGAGTACATTGTAGCAGCTTATACTTACGCATCTCCCTCTCGGTGATACATTGCCTAATATAATTTGCGTTTTGCTTTAGATACTTCTGTCGGTAGGTTTTTTCTATCCCCATTCAAATACACAACATTGTATGTGAATTTTATTTTGAGTGTACTCTCTCTCTCTCTCTCTCTCTCTCTCTCTCTCTCTCTCTCTCTCTCTCTCATTGCCATTATACAATATTATGCTCTTTGTAGGGCCTCGTTTATTTAAATGCATTTTGGAAAATTAGATTGAACTATTTTGGCCAGCCATAACATATCAGCCTAGTGGATGGTGGGATATGAAGTATACCAGGTAAAGACTTTGGATGATGTCGTGCATTGGGGAGAGTGAGTTAAAGTGCAAATGAATAGTCTGATATAATCCAAACGTTAATGAAATAAAGATACATAGAGGCAGGTACACTGGAAGTAATGATTACAAAAGATCATTCAGTTGACCAAAGAACAAAATGCTGTGGTACTCATTGTAGACGTCTTGAAAATGCGTAATTAACACATATAAACACAAACGCATCAACATTGGGTTATAAGTGCTATGTTCTTCGAAATTGGCGTATGAAGTCAGCGGCTAATAACCAGAAAATATCTAGACATTCTAGAGTATCAAGTAGTTACTTTTTATGAACATTTTATTGGGGAGAGAGGGACTCTACAAGAGGCTAGTGGGGTGAATGAGTGTCATGCTATACAAATACAAACCAATATGACATAGGTGAAATGTCGATACTGGCCTAGTTTTACCAAAATCCATCAATTCGTCACTCTAATAAAATTAAGAACAATGTTATATATATATTGCTACAGGCGTGGTCATGATTACCTGAATACATACTAATGATAACATTAAGGTGGTTAGTATTATCGAGTGAATCCCAATAATATGATCATTGTGGTTAAAGCAGTTAATCAATATAGTTCGCCTCCAAAAATTTCCAAAAACATCTGTTTAGGACTGTACGTGAATACAGAAAAAAGTCCCAATTCCCTTTCAAGTTCATATAATCACCTCTGAAATTTGCATATATTACCCTGATTATCTTGCCTAATGCTTCATGTGGTCAAGTTTGGGAAAGCACACAAAGCACACAAAGCACACAAAGCACACAAAGCACACAAAGGGACATGTACAGCAGGAACGTCATTCACTATTCATTAAAATCTATGTATGTATATACTCAGGCACGTACCCCATTGCTAGGGGTGGCCGACACGAGACAGAGCCCGAACAGAAACAACATTTAAAGTTCCTATGTTCAGGGTCCGGGATCACTTTCGCGTTCTCTCGCCCGTTTCTCTGTCTTGTCGAGTAGGAGAATTATACAATACAACTTTAAATCTAACGGCATCTATTTGGGTACCAAATGAAGACAGTGACACAAGTAGGTAAAAATCTTACTGATTAATTCCTAAATATGTTATGAACGCTCACACTGACACAAACTCACTTTTGAGTGACACAGCTTAATACGGATGCACGCAGATTGCTATGCTTACGTATTTACTTGAATTAAGGGGAGATCTCCACTCGAGGGATTTTTTTCTTGACCCCTTTCTCCCTCATGTTTAGCCCCATTGCTTTTGATATTATAAAACGTTTGCCCCATTAGTTTAGCGATTTTAAGAACTTTCACCCCATATTAAGACCTTTTGTGCCATTCAGGTGTCGATTTTATCCTGGCGAGCGATAGCGAGCCTGTAATTTAAGAGGAACCGGCCTTTGGTCGGGACATTTTTCTACCGAAAAATGTACACATTTATCTTGAAAGGGACTCAAGGGGGTGTAATTTTAAGCTTGATGGAGGTTTAGGAAGCACACTAAAAACCTCCCCTTAATGCGATACGCATGACAATTAGAAGTACTGTAAGTGGCAAAAACACAATAGTTTACTGTTATTTAACTTACAAATATTGTCCCCGTACACCTACTGTAGAGCTAAATGTATTCTATTAAGGCAACAATGTATCTGTCAGTAATTATACATGATCTCTCAAAGATAATTGGAAATAAGGAGCATTAACTTTCCTTCCTTTATATGTCACAATGAGGAGACGTACGGTCGCGCTAAGAAGTCATGTCTCAGTTGTCATTACGTTTGGCTCGCTCTGTGCTGTATTAATGTCTGTCAGGCGTTGAATAGGGTGAGTAAGTGTAGGAACATGTTTGTATATATCACTTGAAATGAATAAATAAAGTTTATAGATATTGTTGATATCAATTATTGATAAAAATATAATTGGTACCGAGACATCACTTATTTGGCCGATTGTACATTTGTGTATGATTGTGGGTTATTCATGTTTGTGTGCGTGTATGAGAGTAGGCTTCTGGTGCGACGCTTGGCAATATAATGTAAGCCTGCCGTTGGGTTAAGGGGGTCACCGAGTTTGTTTATCTTTCTCTCATGTTCTCTCTTTCCCTGGCTTGTATCCATTTGGCCCCATTCAGCCAACTGTTTTAAGTCGTTTATCCCAATCCAGGTGTTGATTTCTTTCTGGCGAGCGATAGCGAACCAGCGTTGTATTGAGAAATTCGGTTTCGCCGGAGACATTTTTCTATTGAAATATGTACAAATTTAGCTTGTTGTCAAAACAAAAATACATATATGCTGGCTCGCTACCGCTCGACAGGAAAATATTGATACCTGGATGGGGGTAAGCGTGTTAAAAAAGTAGGCTGAATGAGGCCAAATAGATAAAAGCCAAAGAGAGAGGGAGAGAAAGGGGGAAAAAAAGCGAGGTGGGCTCCCTTAATGCATTTATTTGTATGCATACTCGTTGTTGGTGATGGGGCTTCTTGTCTATATGGCTCTGTCTGAGTGCTAAAGTTTGTAAATGTGTTCGTTTACGTCGTTTACACTTGGCAATAAAGGCTGCGAATCCAGCTACTGTAATTAAAGCGAATACAAAAGGAAAACAAAACACTGGCTATCAAAGTTTGAGCAAAGAAAATAAAAGTCATACTAGATAGAGAAAGTATTTTATCACCAAGCGATATTGCGTCTATGAAAAGGCTCCGTAGTATTATATACATAAAGTAAAGGGAATTTAATACATACCAAATATGAATTTAGTCTAATTAATATTGAAGAAGCCGACAAAATGTTAACAACTCTTGCTAGTTGTCTTGCGATAGTAACAATTGCATGGGATGACAGTACGTAACAGAAGGTGCTTTATATTATCCTATCAGCATACTAAATAAATTATAGTATTGTTCTTGGAATACGTTCTTATTTTAAAATAAATTATAAAGAAAGCAAATATGGAAGGTTTTTCAATCTCCAGAGATGCTAAAGCCACATTAAAATCAAACTTTTTATCAACTAGGACAAATCTTTAAGATTTAAATGGTTAAACATTGCATACATTTACTCATTACTACTACCAGGGCCTATCGACATTGAGTAAAATCTTCTGGAAAGAGTCTAAGTGAAAAGTAAATTGGAGTCATCGGATTGAAAGAGACAACACTACGCAAAAGGCGAAATATAAATCCTTGGTATTATCTATCTATTTCAAGCAGAGACAATATATATAAATTTAAGAGGTGAGATAGAAACGACTGTTTATGATATCAGTAATATCGGCAGAATCAACTCTACTGCTGCAGCGAAGATATATATATATATATATATAGTTAATTTTTATTTATTGATGTATTTTAATCCAACAGTGAAAATGGTAAATTATAAGCTCTGGAGATGGACTGAGCGTAACTTTTGGTGACGCCTTTTCTTAGTCCCCTTACTGCTTCCCTGATTCACGACAAACAGGGTTCTCAAAGGTAACAACGCCACGTCTTGTTTGAGAGATGAGACCCTTTCGGAATAAGCACAAAGGATTGCACGGAGCACAAACACTCAACATTCGTATCACACCTTCAAAACTTCACATACAATATACTTTACTCTTTAGACATACGGCATAAATACTGGTGAGACTGATTGCACAGAAATTGAATATAATTATTGACAATGAAAAATGAATAAATAGATTTCGAAAAGTTGACCCAATGAATGTAAATAATAAAATGCCCAGTATCTGGCTATTAAATCAGGATTCTTACAATAACAATACTCGATTAATCTTGCTAAATAGTGAGGTAGGTCCTTATTTAGCTGGGAGAACAAAGGGTAGAACAAAACATACGTGTACGGTTTATAAGGTTTATTTTATTTATATTTGTGTTATGTGGATGAGGGAGGCAAAAGGCAGAGCTGCCTGTGACGATTGCCTCCCCCAGAGTTGAAAGAGTGACAGGGCCAAAATCAAGGAATGTTAGAGCCAAAATGCCTGGACACACAGAGTTTGAAGCAATTTAAGTCATAGGATGAGGGAAAGATGGATTCAGGGAGAGAGTTCCAGAGCTCAGCTGTTGAATAGAAGAAAGATTGGAAATATCGTTTCACTCTTGGGTTGGAGAGTCGCACAGAGTAGGGGTGGGATTGTGTTGCAAGACGGGTGCTACATTCTCTACGTAGAGGAGGTGGTATACACTGAGAGAGCTCTGAGGAACACTGATTATTGTAATATCAGTAGAATAGCGAGAGAGATGCAACATTGCAACAATGAGAGAGAGGTTGTAATGAGTCCGTGAGTGGACGTGAGTTAATGAGACGAAAGGCTTTCTTTTTTACTTTGTCAATAAGTGCTGTGTGAAAGGATCATCCCGGAGGAGGTTGAGCAAACCTAGTTTCTGGGAAGCTGCTTTAGCAGGGGTGCTAATATGGTCTTTCCAAGTGAGATCAGAAGAAAAGGAGAGACCGAAAATACTGAGAGAAGATGAAGGGTTGATGTATGTATTGTTGAAGTATAAGGGATAGACCTGTGGTAGTTCTTGATGGGTAGATAAATGGAGACATTTGGTTTTTGGAAGCATTGAAAGCAACAAGATTTTCTCTGGCCCAAATGGAAATGGTTAATTGGTCAAAATATAATATATATATAATATAATATATATTTTGAGGGTATTATGAGCGATGAGAGAGAAACTGGGCATTGGAGGGATGATAGGCGGGCTTCAACCGCTCGCCACAGCCGCTCGGCGTATACTGAAGTCCTACACACACAACTCTCACTCGTGGGCTCTCTCTCACACACCAAAAACAGCGAAATTGCCAATAATTTACCGATTTTTTCGCTTGGTTGCACGATCGTTGCAAGATAACCATATGTCGTACAAGGATGATTCAGGTGTCGTTGGAATGCGCTATCATCGATCTTTCACGGATATACTGCATAATTGTATTACGCTCTGATTCTTGCTAATTCATAAAAAGAGCGTGCAATGAAGGTAATTTTCGGTAAATATAGCCGCCTGGCGCTACGGTGATATACACACGACCCTCCGCTCTTTGAGATTTAAATGTGGTGAGCTGGGTGAGGTAAAGACTAGAGGTTTGCTCAGGGTATTTATCTCAATTTTATTCTCGCTAGTTCGGTGATCTGGGGCAAAAAGGTATTCTTGGAATCTGTTCTTGTGGTGCCTTCTATTCCCTAGTTAATCTGGTGTAGCAGATACAGGTGAGCGTAAGGGCAGAATGACAAGTGAGGCTAGTTGATAGTTCCCTTGGGAGACTGGAAGCCAGGTATTTGACGTGGTTGCTGGGGGCGGGCTTGTGACAAAGAAGGTACCCGTCTCATGTTCAATGAAGAACGCAGTGATTGATGGGTAGCTTATTTATTTCTCTCTGGTCTTACTACCACTGATGTGATCCATCTTGGAGCTATAAATGTTGATAATTAGGCATAGCAAACACTAATTAAGTGTGTTAAGGATTTTCATACTTTTCTGAGTCCTGTTTATTTATGTTTTTGCTAGAGAGCTTGCAAAAGTTGGTGAAAGTAGAACACAATCACTGAGCGTAACTGTGCTCCCTCACATCTTCCTAGGCAAGTGGCTGTAAAAGGAAGCGGGCGTGTCAACTTCAAGTTGGGGAGCATTAAACCAAAGTCAGTGTAGGAGGATCAGCATGCAAGAACAATAATATAGTCTTATACGTCAGAGAATGGCACCCGTCCCATGTGTTATTATTAAAGGTGGAATAGGAGAACTACCGCGTTACAGATTACAGCCCATTATTTCCAATGACTTAACTTTCGCCAGGCATACAATACATTAACTTTCGCCAGGCATACAATACATTAACTTTCGCCAGGCATACAATACATTAACTTTCGCCAGGCATACAATACATTAACTTTCGCCAGGCATACAATACATTAACTTTCGCCAGGCATACAATACATTAACTTTCGCCAGGCATACAATACATTAACTTTCGCCAGGCATACAATACATTAACTTTCGCCAGGCATACAATACATTATGCAAATGAGTGTGTCAGTAAAGCAATCCCAGTGACCAGATCTGCCTTATCAATTCCTTGTAAATTTAAGTTAGGTTACATTAACTTAAGCCGGTATCACACGAGAGCTTTTATAGTCACCATTCTATGATTAACATTTTTCTGGCAACATTTCTGGAGTATTTTGCACTGGTATCGGAAACTAGACTGATGGTAGATGAATATAGGTGACCAAAATATTATAAATGCTGATCTCATAAGCTGCCAGACCAATGTTGAGGATACATGTTGAGGGAAAAAGCGCTCGTGTGATACCGGCCTTAGAATATGCAAGGGTATACGTTACTAGGGATGGGTAAGTTAGGTTAGAATTTGGGTAGGCTATCTCAGGTCAGGTTATGGACATTATTGTATCCGAAACAAAATAGATAAATATATGCTCTTCAAAATTCCAGCCTAACTTCATGATTAAAATTAAATCATAAATTAGAGCATTTACAATTTGAATATTCAAGAGAGAGAGAGAGAGAGAGAGAGAGAGAGAGAGAGAGAGAGAGAGAGAGAGAGAGAGAGAGAGAGAGCGCGTAAGTTGGGGTTACCGCAACATATTGTATGTTATTATATACGTTTGGCAATCAGAAAGTTCTTGGGCCGACGTTGATACAGAGGGAAGATGATAATGATATTAATGTTTTGTCATTTATTATAAATATTTGTGCTATATATGACACAGAAAGTAACTTATATTAAATGCGAATAAATTAGTACAGTGGGTGACGCAGCCCATTTTACTCCCCAGTTGGAGATTAGTGTGAAGAATTGCACACGAAGTAAGACATCAACCAAGAATTGCACACGAAGTAACACATCAACCAAGAATTGCACACGAAGTAACACATCAACCAAGAATGGTAAGCGGTCTGGACGGCCTCATCAATCTCTCATCAACATCAATCTCTCGTCAACAGCAATCTTTCTTTCTATTGATCCAACTTAGTAGGCTCATCAGATTCTTAATACACCGCCTTTCACACCTTTATGCCAAAACCCCTCCCCCCCTTTTATGCCAAAACCCCTCCCCCCCTTTTATGCCAAAACCCCTCCCCCCCTTTTATGCCAAAACCCCTCCCCCCCCTTTCATGCCAAAACCCCTCCCCCCCTTTTTTCCCTATAGAACCTGATTCATTTTCTACTCCTGCCCCCCCCCCCCCCCCCCCAACCCCTTGACCTCCCCTTCTCTCTTTCTCTCTCTCTCTCATTCCTTGTCTCTCTCTGTCACCGGTATATTCCTACACTAGGTAAACAGGCTGTTGTCACCCTTCTATTTAATAATGGAGATGAAAATAATACCAATAATTACCAACCATTATTCCTTCTACCCATTTTCTCTAAAGTAGTGGAAAATACCGACACTAACCAGCTCTCAACTTACCTTGCATAAAATAAATTCCTTTCAATCAATCAGCATGGGTTCCGACCATATTTTATTAATGAAACAGCCCACACAGTTATTGTTAATTAAATCTACTAAAATATGGACAATAAATAAATATTCTTACTAACTTTGTAAGACCGCTCTGAGGCATTTGAGATTGTCAGCCAAAATACCCTCTTAGCCAAACCTGTTAAAATCAGAGTTGATCCATTATGGTTTGAAAATTATCTTAATGATAGCACACATTCAGTTCATTATCATCAAACACCAAGTAACAAGCGGTGTCCCTCAAGGTTCCATATTAGGCCCAATATTGTTCAATTGTTTCGCCAACCACACTAATAGAGTCACAATTACTTTTTAACATATATCTTGATTTATAATATGATTTTACTTAGTAATGTTTCTAACATTTTGGATACATTCTAGGAAAACTGGTCCTTTTAACTCCTAGCTAAAACTTAAACTCACGCTATTTACTTACCGACTGTAAAGCATTTTAATATTATCGAACCTGTTTAAGAATGTCAACAGCAAATATGTCTAGTAGTTGAGAACAGACAATTCATATTGATGTTATTGTAGTCGTCCCTATACAATTTTCATGGAAGACTTTAGACAACGTACAGACTTAAATGTTTATATAAATATATCCGTACATTTATAGTATGAACATCTGATATGATAAGAAAAATCCATGTACAAAAGACATATGCAATTATGATTAAAAAGAAAGATTATGTAATTAGTTATAATTAGATGTTTACGTGCAGTGCTCAGTTAGGTTACTGATTAATCCTATAATTCATCAACAGATATTCATTAATACTCTTACAAAAATATATTCCGTTGAAATATATATATCAATCACTACATATCACATATATAGGCTGAGTTCGTGGAAGTGATTATCAATCTTCCTCGGCAGGTGATTAGAATCACGGTGGTTTATCGTCCTCCTCACCCAGGTTCAGATAGAGTTTTTATTAACAAGATTGGAGACTTCGTAGAGACCTTTGCCGAAAACTCTGGATCGTTGCTGATATGTGGCGATTTTAATTTCTGGGCTGATCATTCATTCCTCATGCCTTATTCAACTGAATTTCTCGAGTTATTTGATGGCAACAATTTGTAAATCAAGTCACTACTCCAACACTTGTCTATTGGATTTAGTCTTGTGTCCCTCTGATTGTGATCGCATTGTAGATGTTGAGGTTAATATTGTTGATCCACTGCTATCTGATCATGCTCTGGTCACTTTTAGCTTTAATGTCCCGAGACCACCCTCTTAAAATGAGATTATCAAATTCAGAAACTATACAAATGTCAATCATGCACAATTATCTTCTGCAGTTTGCACTTGTCTTAATTCTATTGACTTGTCTGGTCTCTCTACTAATGAGATGGTTTCATTAAATAATCAATTGTTAAGCTAAATTTTCACTAGATACTGCCCTGAGATTGAAAAGAGAACCATTGTATTTGATGATTGCCCCTGGTATGAGTTGTTTATCACCTCTCTTCGACGACATCATCGTAGGAAGGGTGAATGTGACTGGAGTATGAAACAGGCAGATGCAGCTTGTGCCCGATATGTGAATGCTAGAAATGCTGTTATCTTGGCTGTCCAGCAACGCAAGGTCAATTACTATGGATCCAAGATTGAGTCCTGTGGCGGTGACCAGAAAAAAACTTTATGTCATTATGGGAAACTTACTTGGAACAAAGTGTACTGTATGTCTGCTAAACTTACATCAGTGTGTGATATTCATCTTACCTCAGATTTTGCCACTTTTTAAAATTCCAACGTGTCTGACAAACAGGTAGAACAAATATATTTGATGTGCCAGACGATTACTCTGTTAGGTTCCAATTCATCACAGCAAATATTTGACTATTTGCTATATTAGGAACTCTAAGAAATCTTTTGCCATCTTGATCCTCTCGATGTATAAAGTTTACAGGACATTAATTAACATGTAGCCGACCTTGTTTGTCTAATAAATCATTCTCTGAAGGTACATTTCCTCAGACTAAGAAATCAGCTATCATACATCCTCTTCTTTGACAATCTGGATTGACATGCAGGACTTATCAAACTACCACCCAGTCTCTAACATAGTATTCCTCTCTAAGATTATAGAATGCGCTATCTTAGACCAGCTACTACCTGTTTTAACGGCACACAGGATATTTCCCATCATTAATCTGCCTATAGGTAACATTACTCTACTAGCTAAGTTAAATTGAATGAAAAGATGCAAATTGTTAAAGTTGGTTAAAGCTGAATGTAGAGAGGCATACAAATACGTGGAATCAGGTCCTACAATCAGATATCACATACTAACGGACAACTGAGGCAGCACATAACATGTTATTGTCTGGAACGCCGAGATTAGGAGATTAGGTAGAATCTTCGCCCAGTGTAGTCACCCAGTTTATAGTATGTACAGAAACTACGGGTATATTTGTGGCCTTGGCATTTATATTACCATCATATTATTAATCATGATCATAATTATCATCTACATAAAAAAAACAAAAAAAAAATCATCGAATTTACATACTGTCGCTCCTCAAGAGTTGCTAAGGCGAATTAAATTGTCTGTTGGTTGTTATTACGCAATGGAATATATTTAATCTGCTTGAAATTATTATTATACTTTTACTTAGCATATTGATTTTCCAAACAGTTCTACCTATCCTAAACAAAACGGTCTGGCGATTATGAAAATGTGAACACAATATTACACCTCATACATTAACCCTTTCTGTACCAGCGACGTCTGTTATATATTATTTTAGCACTATTTAGATTATGTTATGCAGCTTAGGAAGGATCTGTGTTAGCTGAAGGGGTTGATTAAGACATTTCGAAGCCCTATAATTGCTAGAGGTCCTTCCTAAACTAAACTAAATACATTAATAGTAGCCAGAATCAAATAATAAAGATGTCAACGGTACAGAAGGGGTTAAGGGGAGGTATTTAGTTTGTTCCCTAGACCTCCATCAGGCTTAAAATGACACCCCCTTGAGTCCCTTTCAAGATAAATTTGTAAATTTTTCGGTAGAAAAATTTTCCGGCCTAAGGCCGGTTCCTCTTAAATTACAGGCTCGCTATCGCTCGCCAGGATAAAATCGACACCTGAATTGCACGAATGGTCTTAATATGGGGTGAAAGTTCTTAAAATCGCTAAACTAATGGGGCAAACGTTTTATAATATCAAAATCAATGGGGCTAAACATGAGGGAGAAAGGGGTCAAGAAAAAAATCCCTCAAGTAGATATCTCCCCTTAAGCTAGAAATATGTAAACTTGACAGGGTCGACTAATTATCAAGCTGTATATCGTCCTGATAATACGACTGTTTGAATCCGGAGTGTATCCTTGTAATGGGCTTCAATTAAATGTCAATTAACTTAACTCACGTTCTCGTCTTTCCATCCTCCGGGAAAAATACACACTGATCTCCTCTAATCATTTGATCCCCCATCTCAATTTGTGCTAAGGCCGAAGCTTATAGAGATCAATTCTAAATACACGCTCTTCCTATTCTACAGTTATATATATAGGGTTTCATTAAACTCTCAGTATGACGAAGATATATACCACCTTAGTCAAAAGTATATAAAAGGCATGTCTGCGTTATATCTATTTTATGTAACTATAAAACTAGTGTCTGATCATAGACGTTTTGCCACAGGCGGTCCAAGGTTCATAAGACCCATGCGTATTTGTTGAGGTATCAAACTGATATGTGGCATGCAAACAGATATGACCTACTTACTTAGCTAGAATAAGATTTCAGAGGCTATCAACCCTTCTGGATTATTAAACCAGCACACTGTAAATCAAGAATAGCGTCAGGACTGGAACCCCTTTTTCGAGAACTCCAGTCCCTTGATGACCTACAATATGTTTCATTTAATTTATGAATCACAACTGCGCATCTAACCCTAACTAACCCACGGAGTACTGCATATTAGAAAACACTTATTTGCTGTCTAATAAAAAAATTTCCTGCCTAACATTTTTTGTTGAAATGCTAAGCAAACAAAATATGAACTATAGGAAAGTGTTCACGTCCCCTTTCTGAATATACAAACTGAGTACCCAATCTTATATCAGATAATTATAAGGCCTTATTGATTTGTCTTCATGCTGTAATTCGCAAGATAATGGGCTGAATTTTACAGTAAACTGGTGAGATCTATATGAAAATCTCCTTTTCATATTTTACTAAAACCAAAACAAAAACTCTGCACACTCTCAAATAAACAAAGAGAAGTAAAAGCAATATATGTTTAGATACTGACTAACATTACACTTAACAAGGTCCTTCATAATTTTGCTGGATAAGTAAATTATACATAAATATTGCCCTACTCGCTTAAGGAACAAAACATTATATATAATTATGTCGTTGTATGCTTAATACAAAATAGCCAACTTAAACACATATATTTGAAGAGGTATTTCCACGAATTTAAGACTAAAGGGCTACGTTGCAACTCAAGAAGCTTATATATTTCTTGGTATGATGAAAATAGCGTGAACGAAGTGTGAAATTGTTATTGGCTACAATACTGAATGAAGTAGCAAAACTAAGTACAATATCAAACTTGCAGAAATACTGATAACACATAAATCATATGCCTTGATTATTAACTCATCTTTAACCCCTTCTGTACCGGTGGCGTCTTTTGTAAAATATTTCAGCTACATTTATACGATTTTTTGTAGCTTAAGAAGGGTATAAGGTAGCGAAAAGGATTACTAATTGCTGAATAAAATCGTCTAATAGTAGCCAGAATAAATTGAAAAGGTACACAAGGGGTTAAAGAGCGTTCCGAGCTTTAGCCTGCTTGGATTATTGCATAAACATAGACGCAACTTTGTATCAAAGAGGAGTATTAAGTATGAATAAGTTTAAGTAATTAAAGCCACTGGCTACAAACGTCCCATTTCTTCCACCAGTGCCATGGCCTCCATTCCATCACTCCTCCACTAGTAAGATATAATATTAATACTACTACTAATAAAAATAATAATGGATTATTTAAGTTAGCATGTTATAATGTTGGTTTAACATATGTTTCAAATATGACGTGTACCAGCTTTGCATAATTCCAACTAAGGCTAGCCCAATAAGGCCGTTAGGCGTGTTTCCATTAGGATCCTTGGACCGCAATATAAATATATATACTGTATATATCTCACCATTACCTTCTCACTCCCTTAAGTAGTACCATCGTATATCTTCAAAACTACCATCTCATCTCGTATATCATTAAGAGCCGACCAACTCTCCCACTACTATCGTATTCCTACATTGCTACCATCGCATTTATCCAAACCATTAAAGTCACACCAACTCTTATAATAATCCTACACCAATATCATTCACATCTCTCCTTAAACCATTATATCCCATTTACCATTAAAATTACATCCATTAATATCATAATTCTACACTACTATCTTTACATTTCATCTCTTTTACAATTGATTTAAGATCACATCCTCTCCCCGCTAGGATTATATTTCTACACTTCTGGGGAAGGTGCCAGAGTACATACATACATACATACATACATACATACATACATACATACATACATACATACATACATACATACATACATACATACATACAAGACCATCACATCATTAAAAGTTGAAAGGCTTAAACTTCTTAGCTAAGTTATGTCCACGTGGGAGAATGCAACAATATAATGCATTATATACCTGAAGGTTCCCATGTGGACGGTCCCCAGGCCAAGGTTATGGTTCAGGCAGACTATAGATGCATCAGTAGGAAGACCTATAGACCAACCCAACTCCTAGTCTCCTAGCTCAAGGGAAACAAGAGATAGTAGTGTTTGGATAAAAACATTCGTCCCTTATTTTACTGCCATCCTATTTTCGAAGTATAGACCGACCCAACTCCCAATCTCCTTGCTCAAGGGAAACAGTAAGAGATAATATGTGTTTGGAAAAAATATTCATCTTTTTTTAACTGCCATCCTATGTGTTCCACCTCTACCATTAAATCCGCTTCAACACTACCATCATACCTTCAACACACCTCCCATCACATTTCATAAACCACTACCATCAAATCCGTTCAACCACTACCCCATATTTCTTCATTACAACCTCTCGACCAGAACCACCATTCTTAACCCTTTCACGCATTTATGACGCAGAGGTTGCCAGATTAGCAATAAGAGTTCTCTCACTCTTATAATTACCTCTCCAAAATTAGTTTTCTGCCCACAGCTAACTCAAAGACAACTGCAGAGGTTGAAGTAACTAAACTAAAGGTTTCTAAATACCCCTGATGGTAACAAAGGCTTTAAAGTATCCCCAATAGGCTCAAAATTGCCTCATATGTCGGAGAGGGTTAATCCGGCACTACCTTTACATCTCTCCATCTCTACCATCACATCCCTCCATCAATACCACTCCCCCAACCCCGTGTACCATCATATTACCTCCATCTCTACCATTACACTACCTTATCTACTATCTAACCTAATTACTATCGGGGACGCACAGGTAGTTGTAGCACGAAATTAATCTACGTAAGCCTATTAGGATTATAATTATGTAAAATGATAACACAAATTTATCAAAAATAACATGTTGACGACGTATGTAAATAAGTTTATGTTTCTTCTCTTTTTCGTTGGATGTTAGTTGGTTTTGGTGTTCGTTTGGTGTGTTGCAACGGGTCTGATCTTTGTGGATTTTATTTTTCTATGAGGAAGATGCAGGTTGTAACGCCTTGCACTCCCTTGATTGACAGCGCAAGGGTGTGTCCATGTCACAGGGACTTTACTGTCCAGTTAAGTCCCCTGTATGGGTATGAAGGAGAAAAAAGGCAAAGTTGCCTGTAACAAGTGCTAAATATGTTTGTCCAGGCAATTTTATTGAGATGTATTTCGAGTGTGGCTAGTATGTTCATTCTAATTTGAAGGGATACACGCCAATGTGGAGTAACTATTTGAGGTTACGGGGTATAGTGCGAATGTTTTGTGTGTGTGAGCGTGTTGTATATTGTGTCAGCATATGCACTTTGGTGATTTATATGTATACCTGGGTGCGTCTGCTCGAAGTATGTGTGTGTATATGCATGTTTGTGTGAGTGTACATGCTTATGTATGTGTGTGCGTGTGATTTGTCCGCCTCCGTAAACTTGGCGTCTCACACCCCTAACTTCCACAGTAAACACAGTGCACGAGAATCATGAGCCCGGCATATACGTGGCTTGTATACAGAACAAAACTATAAAGTCAAATAATTCCCTGAGCACACACATACAGACACTCATACACGACAACATATACCGGCACACACGACGTAATTTCTTATTTATGCCAAGACATACACACACTCAAGCGGCAGCATCCCCCACCGATACCCTCTCTCTCTCTTACATACAAACACACACGCAAATACTATATATATATATATATATATATATATATATATATATATATATATATATATATATATATACAGTATATATATATACACACACATTTCCAGCCGGGATCAAGCCTCCGACATTCAGAACAAGTGCCCAAGCTTTGAATCCACTACACCACGGCGTGATAAAGGAATCTTAACCTTTTCCTATTTATATTAAGGGGAAGGGGAATCCTACGGCGGGTGTGTTGGATACTTTCCGCTACTATTGTTCTCCTCTTCTCTATATCTATTCCCTCTATCTTTAATCACGCATCCCCCTTCTCTCTCTCTCTCTCTCTCTCTCTCTCTCTCTCTCTCTCTCTCTCTCTCTCTCTCTCTCTCTCTCTCTCTCACAATACAGAATAAAGAAAAATTCACTGAGTACCATAATACTAAATCCTTAATATTTCAGAACTTTCAAACTTCAGCTCGGTTAATGACCTTCTTAATCATCATATATTCTAAAATGTATATACTTTATGTTAACCTTGATGCATTAAACAAAATTAAAATTGCTACATGCATACTAATTATTATTAATCATACCGACAACAATAAATGACAATTAAATATGCATAAAATTATCAATCTAAAACCTCAGCAATAATGGTTTTACTATCTATCTATCTATTGCCTGACGCCGTGATCCCCGAAGGGGTGGCCACGAACGAACCGCCCCCATGCACCTCTGTCCCCCCCAGTCAGTCGACGCCCCTCTTCCCAACCAGCACCGCCTTCATTCATATACTTCCTCACTCCATCCTTCCACCTCTCCTTCGGTCTACCTCTCCCTCTCTGTCCCTCCACCTCGCTCTCGTACACCCTCTTAGTCATTCTCTCGCTTCCTATACGTTCCATATGACCGAACCATCTCAAGTTGTTCCTTTTCACACTTTCCAGCACATCTACCTCCACACCACACCTCCTTCTTACTTCCTCATTCGTCTGCCTATCCCTCCATGTAACTCCGCATGCACTTCTCAAGTAAATAATTTCCACCGCTTTCACTCTTGGTCCGAGTCTCTTCCCGAACGTCCATGCTTCGCTTCCGTAAGTTAAGGCCGCGTCATACAGAGGGCCGACCGATGTGCGACAAGGTCCCGAATAGGATGACTTGCACATTTTTACCGAATTAAGCCGAGACCCTCCCGAATGGTGAAGTTTACGAACATGGCCCGAACGAGTTAAGAATAATATACGATAGTCAAGAACGACCTACGACAAACTCCCGAACAACTACCGAACAAGAACCGAACATAAACTCGTTATGCAAAGAATGAGTTACGAACATACCCGAATCATCAGACACAGTTCCGAATGACATTGGAATGATTTACGATAATGAACCGAACTTGACCGAACTTAACCGAACTAAAACCGATGAGATGCCGACAAACAACCGATAGAGAAGAACAACATCAGAACAACATCAGACTGCTTTACGAACATTCGTACTGTAGCAAGAACATTTGTACCTGCCCTATATAAAAGAAATGGGTTGTCTCACACCCCAACCAGTCTCAACCCAGCGATCGACACGGCAACATGGCAGCACCCCCTGATGACCTGTGCGATGATTTGGAGAGGGCCATACACTTCCAGGAGCTTGTCGTTGCCACCCTCAATCATCAGCTGATGTTCCACACCCTCCTGAAATTATAGCGGGCTCGCCGTGTACGTGCCAGGACACCACGAAGCTGCAGCGTCAAGCCATTGTATAGACAGAGATTATCCTACGGACACTACCACCAATTGATGAAGACGCTAGTGGCAATCGACAAGCCCACCTACAAGTACTATCTCCGTATGGACGAGGAGCTCTACAATGAAATCGTAAGCCGTGTGACACCCCGGATCAAGAAGGAGGAAACCAATTGGAAGAAGCCCCTGGAGCCTGGTTTGCGAGTTCCCATGACTCTACGTTTCTTGGCAACGGGCGAGGCATACAAGAGTATGGCACTCAATTTTCTTGTCCGGTCCTCATCAATGTCCGGCTCGTGCATCGGGCTGTCACCTAGTTCCGGGAAATTCTTTGGAAAGAAGCGGCGTTTTATGGGTAGGGTAGTTACATCTTCATCTGCATTGCTGCTGACAGAGACGTCTTCATCGGAGATGTGTTGGCCAGCCTCATACTGTGTGTGTTCTGTCTCCTCCTCCGAGGCTGATGACATAACATTCACGGAATCCTGGGTGAGGAACAGGTCGACGGACGCGTTGTCAGGGGCTGTAGTAGGAGCTGGGGTCTTGGCAGCCTTCTTCCCTTTAAAATTGAGTTTGGATCCCTTGGGCATGGTGAAGGTGTGTAGAGTTGAGTCGTTGTGGGTGGCTGGAGAGAGTGGTGAATCACTGAATACTGTGATTGATGCATCTCCCGGCAGCTATATATAGGGGTCCGTGCGGGCGGCTGCCAACGTACGATCAGTCGCGTTCACTCAGGGTGTCGTGTGCACTTGTCCCTTGCCTCGGTCCTGCGCTCCAGTGATTCAGCTGTGTCGTGTGCAAATTGTGGAAGGTGTGCGTACCCACGCGGACCCACGTGGGACCGAAACTAGCATTCCGACACGTAGGCAGTTATTCGTGGAAAGTTCCGTTGTTACTCGTAGCTAATTCTACTAGTTCGTAATCAATTCGGAATTAATTCTTAATTAAACAAGATTAATCGAGCATTCATCGTAAATTAATCGTACATTTGTCGTATATTTGTCTTAATTTGATCGTAACTTGTTCTGATAATTCGTAACTCGTACGGGGTTTAGTCGGGAATACGAGGGAATCATCGTAATTTTATCTAAGTTTTGTCGGGAATTGTTCGGGATTTGTTCGGGATTTGTTCGGGTAGTTCCTAACAAATTCGGCAATTGAAAAAAGTACCGAACAAGTCCCGAAACAGAAGACCGAACTACGAATTAATCAGAACAACTCCCGAACGAGTTACGAATTACTCCCGACCAATATCTTGCAACGTTTTTTTTACCCGAATGTTCGTGGAAATATAGTGTAGCCACAAAATTTTTCCCCGACTCTCCGGAATGTCGGCAACATACATGAACAACATCAGACCAACATCAGACCAACCCACGAATAGTCAGGAACGTATGCCGAATTGTGCAGAATATACCCGACCCGCCTGAAATTTGAATATTTTTTGCAAGTCATCCTATTCGGGACTTTGTCCTAGTACGTTCGGCCTCTGTATGACGCGGCCTTTAGTATGTTAGTATATAATAATGGTTTTACATATTTGTATATTTGTTCAACTGTTCAATATGATAATGCGTTAAGCTATATCAATACAGTATCGCAAATGAAGGAAAATATGTGTTAATTATAAACAATTGATATTTGTTACAAACAGTAATTCCGCATATTTTCATAATTTACTGTCCTTGTAATGTTATACTAGATTAGTCAAATTTGCACAGATTGAATAGTGTCACAAATCATGATGTTCCAGAAATTAAGAAACATATTTTGGGTATTAATCTGATACCTGATCAGGGTAAGATATATAACCTATGATAAATACTACCGGTACTAATCTCATATTTGTTATACGTTTTTGTCATCTATACATTAATCTATTTTTATTTCCCCACACCACCAAACGCCTCCAACGAAATTAATGAAAGCATATAATGTGATCCACCGGGATTCGAACTGGGTTATCACACAGATTTTTAGACACCTTAACCATTACACCACCAAGACGCTTAAAAGGTTTATGTATACACGCCTACGACTTATTATCCATTCTCGAATACTGGATATTAATCTAATGTTCATATTCCCACCGCACTATGGTAGCCTAATGTTTAAGTGAGAGGAAAGAATATTCATGGGGCACATAACCTATAGAACGGCCTCGCTACGAAATATAGAACGGCCTCGCTACGAAATATAGAACGGCCTCGCTACGAAATATCCCTGAACCTACTGATAATCTATGTTTTATTAATTTCCCCACACCACCAAACACCTCCAATGAAATTAATGAAAGCATATATGTGATCCACCGGGATTCGAACCTGGGTTATCACACACAGATTTTTAGTCACCTTAATCATTACACCACCAAGACGGTTAAAAGATTTATGTAAACGCCTACGACTTATTATCCATTCTCGAATACTGGATATTAATCTAATCATGTTCATATTCCCTATAAAATCTGAAACAAATATGTTAAAATTGGATATGCACAAAGAAGCTCGCCTGCTGAAGGTTTCAGTAGCTAATAGTGAGATTCTAACCAAAATATTTAAGATCAGAGTATTAGGACGTTTTATGGAATTGTAAGTGAGCTCAATGAGTACCTAACTTGCAGTAAAGTAACCTAACGGAAACCTACCATTAGATACCTTCTATTACCCATCATAAGATTATGAACAATCAAGTAGTTATGTTATCAATCATAGACTACAGTAGATCTGGACTGGACACGAAAATGGAACTTTGCAGTAAGGGACCCAAAATCGGAGAACGAACCCCCAAGTTCGAACCTCGAAACCGCGAAATTTTTATATTTTCGCGGTTTCAAGGTTCGAACTTTGGGGTTTGTTCTCCGATTTTGGGTCCCTTACTGCAAAGTTCCATTTTTGTGTCCAGTCCAGATCTACTGTAGTCTATGTATCAATATAATATTTTTTGTTTGCTGAGGGGTAGAAATATAATCTTCGTTAACATCAGTCAAGCAGACACACACTTTTATTTATAATTTGTTATAAGAGTCCAAGGAGAAAACTATTCAATCCTTCTTTAGAAAGTAACTAATTTTCCTGGAGAAAATATATTACAGTTTCAAACAAATAATTAGCTATCAGTGGAATCATAACCATTACTGAAACAGGCGTGGGATTCAATGTGTTATTTCAATGTTTTTCCTCATAACACGTCATGATGTATAATTTGATTAGTAATATATTTCGAATAGTGGGTGATTTATATTTCTACTTAGCAATTACAACTTTCAGCACCATGACGCTTTTCTACCTTTGATTCTGGATAACATTAGACGATTTGATGCAGTTTATGATGAACCTGTGTTATTCAGAGGGTTCATTGAGATCATATTTACCCCTTTGAGTCCTAGGGGTAGATTATATGCTAAAGAAAATGGTGTATTGGTTACCGAAATATGATGAAAATTACGTCATGGTGCTGAAGAGGTTAATTACGTCGAACAAGCCTCACAGGAAAACCATGAGACCATATTGCCTTGCTGGATTACTGCATTACCAGCCTTCTTAGTAAACTTGGGTATATGCTCAAAGGACACACACACACACACACATATATATATATATATATATATATATATATATATATATATATATATATATACACAGTATATACTGTATATATACCGTATATAATTTTTTCTCCTGAGCATCAGCTGCAAATATTCCCTAACTCCAATAAACTTTAAGGGGTCGTTACTATGTCTGTATATATTTTATTATTATTACCGGTATAGGCCTATATATTTGTTTCAGTTTGCTCCCTGGAACTCTATCAAGCTTATAATTAAACATCCCCAAGATCCCCCTTCGAGGTAAATGTCCCGGCCGAAGGCCGATTCCTCCTACATTACAGTGTCGCTATCCCTCGTAAGGAAAAAATCGACACCTAAATGGCAAGAAAGGTCTTAATATTGACAAAGACCTGGCCGAAAGTCTTACAATTAGAAAACTAATGGGGCTAAGCATGAAGGAGAAAGGGTTCGAGAAAAATGAAATGCCTCCCCTTAATATCCTGCGGAGCGGCATGAACTACACTGTCAAATGAAATTATTAACCCCAGAAGTTATACCCTGCTCCAATCAACCTCAGAAGTTATACCCTGCTCCAATCAACCCCAGAAGTTATACCCTGCTCCAATCAACCCCAGAAGTTATACCCTGCTCCAATCAACCCCAGAAGTTATACCCTGCTCCAATCAACCCCAGAAGATATACCCTGCTTCAATCGCCCAGCCTCACAAATACTGACTTTAATAATAACTTTAGAATTTACGCTTGCTGCTTCCTTTCTTCATAGTGTTTTTTGTTGTTTTGTCATATCGAGTTGGTGAAAGTAATATATGCAGTCACACTGCCGTTTCTTCTTCGATTGGCTACACAGACACACACACACACTTATGGTAGTCCATCGTAGTCCGATGATGACGTTCCCTTCCTGCATAGCAGGAAGAGAAAACCTGCGCATAGAAGAGTTTAGAGTGCCGAGGGAGGTGCGCAGTTCCAACTTCACTATCTTGGTACTGAACAGGGGTTGCTGATGGCAAGGGGGTGACCCAAGACGACCAGCTCCTGCTCAATACTGCAGGGGACTGTCGGGATTCCAGTTTGTCGGAAACCGCCAGGACGTGACCCCAACGTCTGTTGTTCCCTCAGGGTGTGCTCCCCTAGCCTTTATCTTACTAGACTAAACCACAAGGCAGTGGGTGTGTGCGGTTGTTGGTAGATGACAAGGATGCACAATTGCACATCATACCTCTGGGGGCCACCGCATGCCCCGAGATCCCCTATTGATTTAGCCTGGGGTCGCAAGACACCCAGTTACCGTGTGTGGCCCCGGGGAGGCACAATAGGAGTCTTGGTGATGGAGAGGCTATGTACTGGCAGAGGGAGACTTACACACTCGGCTCCCCTTTTCACCACAAGGGTTAGCCAGCGGCAGCAGCTGAAAGCGAGAATTGCATGCAAGCAAGCAGCATTACACCAACATGCATGCTACTGCACTAGTCGCATCACATCACCCTGTGTGATAACACCTTCCCCTACCTCCCCGTCCTTATACAGACTCCCCTCCTGCCCTCGCCACTGCCCGCTAACCTTTCCTACCTTCCCGTCCTCATTCAGACTCCCCTCCCGCCCTCGCCACTGCCCGCTAACCTTTCCTACCTCCCCGTCCTCATTCAGACTCCCCTCCCGCCCTCGCCACTGTCCGCTAACCTTTCCTACCTTCCCGTCCTCATTCAGACTCCCCTCCCGCCCTCGCCACTGCCCGCCAACCCCCCCCCCCCCCCCCCCCCCCCCCCCCCCCCCCCCCCCCCCCCCCCCCCCCCGTCCTCATTCAGACTCCCCTCCCGCCCTCGCCACACACACACACATAGGCAGATATACAGAGGCCGCTGATCACCCTACATTCGACCTAACTATCATGAGGGTGGAAAGGCCTACCTAGAAGGGAGTACTGGGCCTCGATAATATCCATCGATAAAGTTTATTCAGTAAAGCCGACCTATGGAGAGTGACGGAAAATCTGGTTAGCTGACACACACACACACACACACGAAGGACTGTTTTGGTGCTTTTCACAGACTTGTTTTTGTGCAAGGTGCGATATGGTAAATGCTACATTACAAAACATTATTTGTATAGCTTTTCCTATGTAAGATATATATGTACAAATAGTTACGTAAAATGTCCTCCGTGTAGATATGACAAAATATAAAACACAGTGTAATACTATTTCAGTGCAAAAAGTGTTTTACCGTATACGAGGTAAATAATTAATCTGGCATAGTTCAGCACATGCATCTCAGTGAAATTAGTTAAACAATGATGCCTCTGTGTAAACATTAACTAGGTAACACCAGAGCCCCAATATAGTTGAAATGTAGGTGCGATCTCTGTTAAAAGAGGGGGTATGTCATTGTTTGGGACCCCCCTTCATCTTCATGTTCAGCCCCATTTGTTTTGATGTTTTACGACGTTCGCTTTTTTCTTTTGGCGGTTTTAAGACCTTTTGTGGAATGTAGGCGTCGTTATTGTCCTAGCGAGCAATAGCGAGCCTGTAATTTAGGAGGAACCGGCCTTTGGTCGGAACATATACCTTGAACTCGAAAGGGGGTCTTGAGGGTATTTGTTAGTTTAAGCTTGATGAGGCCTAGGGAGCAAACTGAAATAATCATAGATAAACAGACAAATCAACAAATATATATCACCTTCCCCCGTTAACTGCCAGGACTCTATCCCTCGGCAGACTCATGGTGTGAACTTTGGTGCCTTCTTCACCGCAATTGTCGGATCCGTCAAACTTAGTTAATTAGCAACCCCACTTTCTCCCACACCCGCGTTCAGCTCAGATGAAGGGCCTCGAGAATATGGGAATTGGACAACATTTTACCCTGGTCTCTAGATTGGGCAGTATAACCCTTTCTGTACCGGCGACGTCTTTTTACTTTTACGCTGGCTACTATTAAATTATAGTATCCAGTATATAAAGAACCTCCAGCAATTAACAGGCTTTGAACTATCTCACTTGACCCTTTATACTACCACAGATCCTTAGACTGCAAACAAATTGTCTAATTATATCTAGATTAAAAAAAAAAAAAAAACGTCGCCAATACAGGAGTCAATACCTAGCAAACAAATAAATGTAAAGTAGGCGATTTGGTGGGGGGGGGGGATTTCCAGTGGTCCTTTCAATTCCTATAATAATAATTATTATAATAATAATAATAATCATAATAATGTTAAAATTATAAAAATAAAAATAATAATAAATAATAAAAATAATAATAATAATAAAGGACACGAAAACCAGAAACCCTAATTAAACTTTGACCCACGCTTGGGAAGATACGTGCATAGGATAATTACTTTACCACGACTAACTATCAGTGACAAAGGTACATCACGTCTGTTCCTTTACTGCAACTGTGGCGGAGAGAGAGAGAGAGTGTGGGTGGTGGTGGTGGTGAAGAGAGTGGGTGGTGGTGGTGGCGGTGGAGAGTGTGTGGTGGTGGTGGTGAAGAGAGTGGGTGGTGGTGGTGGTGAAGAGACTGGGTTTTGGTGGTGGTGGAGAGTGGGTGGTGGTGGTGGTGAAGAGAGTGGGTTGTGGTGGTGGTGGAGGGTGGGTGGTGGTGGTTGTGAAGAGAGTGGGTGGTGGTGGTGGTGGTGGAGAGCAGGTGGTGGTGGTGGAGAGTGTGTGGTGGTGGTGGAGAGTGTGTGGTGGTGGTGGTGGAGAGAGTGAGTGGTGATGAAGAGAGGGTGGGTGGTTGTGGTGGATATAATGGGTGGTGGTGTAGATAGTGGTGGTGGTGTAGAGAGTGGGTGGTGATGGAGAGAGTGGGTGGAGGTAATGAGTGGGGTAGGCAGAAGAAGAGTTGGGAAGGAGGGAAGGTCTGTTGGGAATATCACTATGAGTTACGAGCTCATTTGCGAGACCCTTGCAAAAACTACAGCTCTCTTATTACTGGCCGCGCTAAGAAATGAGCATACCGCAGCGAAAGTGAAGGGCAAGATACACCTGGTGCCGCCCTCACAGGTGAGTACAGATAATGGTACAATTGCAACTATATTCTGACTCAGACATGCTTCAAAGGGTAAGGTTTTATAATATGTCATCAGCGTGCAATAAAGGCGCAATGTATTATCTGCCACCTTCCGCTGCAGGTGATCTAAATAAATAAAATATGAAACATCTACCCTTCCAAACAAATTGTGTTATGAATACAAATTATCGGGAAACGCAACGGTTAAGTTATCATTTGTGTTGTACTTCATGATCTGAAGTACCGAGGATGTTGTATGATAATACGGCCTGGTTTAACATGATATTAAGTTGTTGAAAATTAAAGGCTTAAAGAGAAAGTAAAGCAGGTAAATATTAATGTTTTGTGACAGAAAGTACTTTACAACAGCGATGACAGATAACATAGATTAAAAAGATGAGTTTACAAATTTATCGTTGACAAGCAAATGTACAAGAACGATTAGTACCCTTCTGATTGTCGAGGACCTTGCCTATTCTGAATGAAATGTCAATAGGAAAACATATTTTTGAAAATATATTACAGCAATAAAGATGTATAAAAAATATATATATATTACAAAAGAAATTTTGAAGGTGCTCGGGGGCCAGGGGAGTGTTGGAAGGACCTTGGTGACCCTGGTCTCTGGGTCTTCTCCTGGATGTGCTAGATGTTAGTGAATTAAATTTTGTATTTTGTTTTTTGTGTGTTGATTGTTTTCTGTTGTTTTATGTTGTCGTCCCTATTCTTGCTCTGTCTTGAGTCGGCCACCCCCCCCCCCCCCACCAAAAAAAAAAGGAAAAGCGGGGATTGGGCCTGAGTAAATAGATAGCTAGATAGATATAATATATTTCAATTACAAATAATCCTTTGCATGACATCAGAAAAGATTTCCCAAGATGTATACTAAAAATATATTATTACAAAATAAATGTCATTGGTTTGAAATCCAGTAACACTCAGGCTGGAGGAGATTTGTCCAGTATTTGTTTGGGCATTGACAGTGAGCAGTGAAGGGGAGCCGGTGTCACGATTTGCTTTCAACTATTTTGATATAATATATATTTCTGGAACGGGACTGTCCTTCTTAAATGTAGGTTTCTCATGCTATGTTGCTATTACCGTTATTATTATCATTAATATTATTATTATTATTATTATTATTATTACCTGGGTTGTAATAGCATAACACATGATTTCCATATGAATGCAAAGGCTGGAATTCAATATATTAACATTTCCGTTATTTTCTCAACGTAAATGCATGAACACAAAATACGACCATTTGAATCCTTGAACATTATTAATTAAGTATTGAAAAAGTGGTGTGCAACACTTCTCATCGAAAACAAGTGGGGGTTGTGGTCACGTTAATCACTCCTTTATGTATACGATACCTATTTTGCATTATATGTATGCCATCAACAGACGATTCTAACCAGTTTAGTAAGGACCTGTGACAGTCATCCAAAGATTAATACCATTATCTAAAGATAACTAGAATAATATATATATATACTGTATATATATATATGTCATCCATACTGAACACAATTTACCTACTGATGTAGCATGCTATTCAAAGGTACCTTTTAGGGGTCATAATGAAAATTGGAACCTCCGGAGAGAACTAAAATAATAGTATGGATTTCCACCTCACTATTCAGATTGATGTGGAGATATTATTTCGTATATATCTTCAGCCAATGAGTACATACATAATATAGTAGCCGTTTATAGGAGTTTAAGCTGCATATTAGCACTACCACCCGCTCTCCGTTGGATTTTGTCGATTCGGGAACGGGCCCGGAAGTCTATAACCTCCATCCTGTTGCCCTTATTTTGGAGGGCGATCTTGGTATTTTATGAAACAGACCGAGACCACAGGAAGTTCCGCTGGTGGTAGGGAGGAGTTTTGACCTCCATACGTAACAATATAAATAATGTAAATCCTTTGCCTGCAGGACACATTTCCTGTACTATGAATATTGTATAGTTGTAGCCAGAAAACAAATGATCAAGACACACCAAAATTTAAGGAGATATGAGCGGTAGTGTACACATTTATTGACTGTGACGTTTTTCCTAAGCTGAACGAAATCGTCTATCGTTAGTCAGAGTAAAACAGAATAAAAGCAGTCCGAAAGGGATAATTGTTACATTTTATATAACACATTGTATTTTTAAAAATGTAGTACAGTATAACATTATCAGTTATATACATTACAAAACACGTATACAATACATGTAGCCGCACACTAGAAGCATGTTAACTAAACATTTGGTTAGAAGAGATTAAGAACGAAATGATTTAAAGTTATACAAATAAATAATAATTACCCATGAAACAATATCGCCAAGGAAAATAATCCGAGATAAAATAAAGTTGGAAATCGAAAATAAAATTATATGCGCGAAAATAAGATAAGAAAGGATATATACAGCATAGGGGAACATTAACATATCGCCGATGGGAAGGATACATCACCCAACATCTACAGCTGAGCAACACTGGACTAGCGCCAAGAGTATCCTATTTGGCCAAAAATATACGAGGGTACTAACAACTTTCATTCACATAGGGACAAACAAGGATAGAGGATCGCCCATTGCCGAAACAGTATATACAGCAATGATAATAGTAACTAACTAAAATGTTTATTATATTTATTGGATTAATGATTTAGACTTCAAAACAGCATTGATGTAACTAGGTTGTTTATACTAATTTAGGCTCGCTATTTTGATAATCAACTGAGGTATCACAAATGTAAAAAGAGCATCAGAATAACGAGACCCCATATATGAGTTATGATATTATAGTACGTGTCTGTACATCCAGTTCCATACAATAAACCCCAAGGCCATATACTGTAGTTTTACTGCAGCTCCCTCACTGTGTCTTTTGTGGGGCTTCAAGACAACTCGCCCAGTAGACTATATCATCCAGCAGATCTCAACCAGTGCTCTTCTAGTTTTCATAAATGATCTCAACTGTATCTCCAGTCCCATCCATTCATACGCAGACGACTCTACCTTACACTACTCAATTAGTTTTCCAGAACGCCCCAGCCAGCAATCCCTCAAAGACAAACGTAATGAAGCCATAGAACACCTATCTTCTGATCATACCACTATTTCCATTTGGGGCAGTGAAAACCTTGTTGCCTTTAATGCTTCCAAAATCAGATTTCTCCAGCTATCTACCCGTCCGGAACTCCCAACGGACTATCCCTTATCCTTCAACAATACAAAAGTCAACCCTTCATCTTCTCTCAATATTCTTGGTGTCTCTTTTTCTTCTGCTCTCACTTGGAAGGACCATATTACCAGTCTAGCTAAGGCAAAATCCCAAAAGCTGGGTGTGCTCAACTGCCTCAAGGGGTTCTTTACCCTACACAGCTTCTTGCTCTGTACAGGGGCACGGTGCATCCTTGTATTGAGTATTGTTCACATGTGTGGGGAGGATCCTCTCACACCGCACTCCTAGACAAAGTAAAAAGGAAGGCTTTTCGTATCATTAACTCCCTGCCACTCACCAACTCTTTGCAATCTCTCTCTCTCCGCCGCAATGTTGCATATCTCTCGCTAGTCTATTGCTACTATAATAATCAGTGTTCCTCAGAGCTCTCCCAGCGTATACCACCTTTACGTAGGGCACGTGGTACCCGTTTTGCAACACAATCCCACCCCTACTCTGTGCAACTCTCTAACCCAAGAGTGAAACGTTACTCTAAGACTTTCTTCTATTCAACAGCTGAGCTATGGAACTCTCTCCCAGAATCAGTCTTTCCCTCTTCCTATGACTTAAATAGCTTCAAACTTCGTGTGTCCAGGCACGTGCAATCGTGACAATATAGCTTTCCATAAACCCTTCCAATCAACCAAACTTGTAATGCTCTCATTATCAACACATTTGTTTCTATCTTTGACACTATGTTTTGCTTATATGTCATATATTTCGAGCCTATCAATGTACCCCCGATCGATTTCTTAGTTCCCATGTTAAAACAAATGGCATCACAACTTGCAAGAAAACGGATCACTATACTTATTGAGAAATCCCATTGTACATGAGCATATTAATTCAAACATCGTGTTATGTTTGAATTCAGCTTCCACATTGGTTTTCGGTTGCAATTTTACAATATGCGACTTTAGTAAACTATATTATTAAAATGTCTGTATACACTGCACTTGATATTGTCTAATTTACCCATACAAAAAACACATAAAGAAGGAAAGAGTTCTGCTTAAACCTTACCTGACCGCTTGCTGTGTGATGTGTTAGGGTGGCCTCCTTAAAACCCACTTCTGAAAGGGAGAAGACAAGTATTATTTAGAGCTGCAATATAACACAAACTAACAAATTGCACATAACTTAAATATATGTGTATGTATATGCCATTATTCTTGGTATAATGCATAATAATAACACCACAGACTATCACTTGGTATAAACCTTAACAAATATAACTGACGCGAGAGATGGGACAATCAAGTCACTTTAGTTCAATTAAGTAACACAGTTTTGGGAGATATAATTATCAAGCATATCAATGTTGTTGTTGTTGTTGTTGTTGTTCCCCAAGCTGCCTGGCCGAACAGCCCCAAGGCCCCGAGCAATTCAAAGGCCATAACCGAGTGCCCCCACAGAACCCTCCCCGCCGACCACAATAAAGCCTGGGTGACCGAAGCCACTCCATGGCGGGGGGCTGAGGAGGGTGCGGAAACGCCCGGGAAACCAAAGCCCCACCCAGGGCCCTGTGCCCCTCAGCAATTATGAAGAGAAAGTTGAGGGGCAAGGGAAAAATGTGATGCTTTGGCTTCCAATCTTGGTAGATTGGGAGGTCAATCCACGGAAGAGACGCTGTCACTCGAGATCTAGAAAATATATAAGTTAAAGGAAAAGTCAGAGTAAGCTATGGGTATGGCAGAGATTGCTCAGCTCTCACTCTGATAAACACCATGCTGGAGCACTAGCCACACAACGATTTCAATAACGCTTTCCAAGCTACGATCAATGAAAATCAATGCAAGAAGTGAACGGATCTATAGCAGTCAATGTAAATCACGGCATATGTTTACTTATTTCCCTTTGAAGTAACTCATTCCTACCCCTCTCACTCTTGCCTTGTGTCCCTCCAACAACGTCCATGCTTCACTCACGTACGTCAATGTCGGGATTAACACAATATCATGCAAGGACTTCTTTACATCCATGCTGACCACCCTATTTCTTGTTACTGCTTTCCGCGTTTCTACAACCCTCTTCCCCTGTTGCACCCTCTCTTGCACTGCTTCTTCCATACTACTAGACCGAGAGCCTGTCCCATTAGATGTCACCCCATCTAGCCCAGAAAGTTTAACTCCTTAAAACTAATTAGAATATCTAAGTTATTGCCCCCAAAATTGTCAGCCTACCCCCAGTGATCGGGTTTGGACCCCTGACACCCCTGAATAGACTCCCCAATCGGGTTAAATTCACCCCATATAGCCCATGGACCAAAATATGTGAAGATGAAGTAGGATGGATGTACATTACATACAAGGAAAAACTGATATAATTCCTTGATGAGGAGTGGTTGTCAGACCACACCAAAAATTACCCACAGATGTGTTGATTTCATCCCATCTAGCCCATGGACCAAACTGTGGCACAAGGAAGTAGTATGCCTGTACATGACAAAATTGAAGAAACTGACAAAATTCCTGGTCGGGAAAGGTTGTCAGACATAAGCATTACCCCCAGGCGTGTTAATTTCACCCGTAACGTCAGAGCGAGGCTCAGCGTCGTCCGAACGTCTGACACTGACTGTCTTGTTATTGCACCAGGTTGCTGTCAATTCTTAGATACTTCACTGAAGATATGGATAGAAGCTGGATTGCAAAGCAACAACACACTGAGATACATCAGCATCAACCAGATTCATGCAGCCCTCGGTGGATTATTATGCATGTCCCTTCCAGCATATCATGCATTTACAGGTTGTGATTATACTGCCTCCTTCAACAAAAAGGGTAAAGTAAGGCCACTGAAGCTACTACAGAATAACTATGACGCACAGTTAGCTTTCAGTCAGCTAGGGCATGAGACAGAAATCAGTGAGGACACAAACAACAAAATAGAGAAGTTCGTGTGTGAGATAGATGTATGGCAAAAAGAGGTTATCATCTGTCATTGAAGCTCGTCTGCAGATGTTCTTAGACAAGTACAAACCAAAGAGAGGAGAAGACAGAATTTCATGTGTAAAGAAGATGGATGGTATTGCTTTACCACCATGTTCCAGAGTGCTACTGCAAAAAATCAAACGTGCACATCTTGTTGCGAGGCGGTGGCTATCGTCAACAGAAAACCAGCAACCACCAATGTCACCACCAGAATGTGGTTGGAAGGTGTCAGCTGATGGTTGTTACCAAGTATTGTGGTTTGAGGGGGAAAATTCCCCAACTTTAGACACTGTTTGCTGTGAAGATGATCTGATCCAGGAGACTCATGAGGAAGGTAAGCAACACAATGTAGGCCTATGATCAGTAATGTTTGGTAGCAATCCATGTTCATACAGTATTGGTAATTATGTGTCTTGTATTTACTTCCAATGAAGTCTGGTTAATACCATTTTCCTTTAAGGATGTGTGAACACATTGTTAAGCATTTATCCTGTTTATTATACATTTGTAAAAGTACATTTGTACATTATTGGTTATTTTCCTAGACATTCAAAACTGCATTGCTGAATTCACCCTAAGTCTTAAATATATTTTTGTATTTAGTCAGTCTAAACTCATGATGTTCGAAACAATTAAATTTAACAGCAATTTATCATTCCTCACAAAACTTTCTATAAGAACCTGTTAATTTAGACACATGAGCTCCGGTGGTTAAGTGGTGAACGCGCTGACGTGTGATTCTGCTGGTCCTGGGATCGATCCCAGCCGGGACAGACATAATTTAGTGGGTGTAGTTGTACATCATATCATGCTCCGTATGTTTGCACCCAGTTTGTGGGAAACCGTGATGACGTAGACAGACAATAACACAAATAACATAGCCACTCCAATAGCTTCCTCCATCTCCAACATCCCTTCTCCACTATCTACACTCTCCTTGAAGGTTGGGACAGGGAATCCTACCTCCTGAGATTCCTCCCACTATGGATCAGTGATCCTCCCTGCCCCCTCTGGGGAATACAGGGATGGCTACTGACTGACTGATATACTTTTACAAAAACATTGGCGTGAATTATACTGCATGTTTTCAGTGGATAGGTAAGATGTTTTATATGATTGCAAGTAATAACACTTATTGCAGATTCTAGTTTTTATATTTTTCTTCACAGAAGTAGTGGATGACCGTGAAGGCGGCAATGGAGACAGTGACAGCAACGAGGAAAGCAGTGACGATGACGAGTACTCGAATGATAATGATACATAAATAGTAGTTGATGATTTGTAGTAAATGAAAACTTCAAAAAATAAATAACATTTGGTGAAGGAAATAAATTACGTTTGAAAAACCCATATTATTTGCTGGTTGTTGGTCGTAAGCCCCCTTGTGCATTATTATATTTTTGGAGGTAATATTTACTTCAAAGATTTATTAGGTGATTATCTCTAATTTTTGTATTTAATACCTTAACTCACATTGACCACAAATTGAGCAAATTAATTTCGACTGGTCTCCCTAAATGCCATTTATCTGTCAAAAATCGTTTGACTGCTAAGCCCCAAAATATATATTTTTTTCTTCTAAACTACACTTGACTTTGGATACTTGAAAAAAGTGAGTCAGTGAGATGGACATAACATAACTATATGTAAGTGACGAGATGGTGAACAGTGATTAGTTATTTCCTAAGAACTAACCATAAGGACAGACTACACTTTACAGATATTAACCTTTGCATTTATGTCATAAAAATAGTGCATTGGCATAACGTTTTTACATAACACTTACACTGTGTAGTGTATAGGATACCAGAAGGAATTTTCTTTGTATCTATTGGTCCGCAACATCGAGTGCAATCAAAACATCATCGGTAACTTTTGTTTTCTTCTTGAGTTTAAGGGCTGGAGGATCTGTTTGACCGTACCCATTTTCACCCTGGCACGTAGACTATTTTACTGTCGGGTGAAACAGAGGCAAGGGATGTGAGGCGAGTTGCCCAAATATCTCCACCTGCCAAGAATCAAACTCGGAGCGGCAACTTTAAGGGGTGATCTGACAACCACTTCCCAGCAAGGAATTTTGTCAGTTTTTCCTTGTTTGTAATGTACAGCCATACTACTTCCATTTGACAAAGTTTGAACCCTGGGCTACACAATCTACACGATTGGGGGTATATTTTGTGGGGTCTGACACCCCCTTCCCATCCAGGATTGTTGTCAGTTTGTCCTTTCTTGCAATCTACAGTCATAGTGCTTCCTGTTGACAATGTTTGGTCCATGGGCTATATGGGGTGTAATTAACCAGACTGAGGGGTCTTTTCAGGGGGGTCTGGGGTCCCTCCCCGACCACTGGTGGTAGGCTGACACAGTTTTGGTTAATGCCTTAGATGGTCTAAGTAACACTAACGGGTCAAACCTTCTGGGCTAAATGGGGTGACATCTTATGGGACAGGCTCCCGAACTATACCATCTTTACTCGGCACACTGTCCAAATACTTAAGAGCTGACATTCTCCAAACCTGATCATGCTACCTCACCTCACACTCTGTGACTGCATCCCTTTCAAAGACCAAATGCACAATATCTAGACATAATGTCTCAATAAGAGTTGATCTAATAGTAATATTGTGCCATTGCACCTAGGAAACACTATCCTTGGCTTAGATGTACATGATTGACTTAAAATTGATCTTAGTATGAGTATCATTAGCTAAACTGTGACGATATTATGTTTTATTCCCTTCTTTCCCATCCACCTTTTCATCTTTTATTTTGATCTGTTTTTCCTTTACCCCCTTCTCTCTCTCCCTCTTCCTCTCTCTCTCTCTCTCTCTCTCTCTCTCTCTCTCTCTCTCTCTCTCTCTCTCTCTCTCTCTCTCTCTCTCTCCTTTCGATGTGTTTTGCTTACAACTACTGGTATTTGTTCTAGAAACAGAATGTAAACGGTGTTATGAAATACAGCAGCAGTTGACTTCAAGATAAAACAAGGTGAAGCGGACTCTCTCTCTCTCTCTCTCTCTCTCTATATATATATATATATATATATATATATATATTTATATATAATCAGTAGGTGGCCTGAGGCAGTGTAATTTCCATAACAGGAGGGTTATACGGGAATAATGCCTGGACCCATCATCATCTATATTCTTCACATTTTTGGCAACTTCACCAAGCCACCATCAGAAATTACCACCGATCCTAAATACTAAACCAAACTGAATCTATTATTGTTAAACATTTAACAAAATATATTCTATTTTAACTATCATGAGTTAATAATCAATAAGAACATTGATGTTTATAATGTAATGCTCACTCAAATTACATGTTTTTAATCTCTTCAGTAAAATGTCGATGTATTAACATTTCGATGTGCAAGAGAGAACACGTCACATAATAAGGCAACCAATATAAAAGAAAAATACACAGAGTGAAAACTTAGATTTTTAATATTATGTTAATTAGAAAATATATGCCTTATAAAGAGCGTATATTTTAGATACCACTAATGCAAATCAAATGATCTTGTGAAGGAGAAACGGAACATGGAAAAGATACTGCTTTATTATTATTTCGTAGAGTACTAATAACGAATATATACTAATGATAGAAAGGCGAGTGAGGACAACGTGATCTGGGAGTAGTTTATTGGCTTTATTATCGCACTATCGTTGTTGTTGTTGTTAGTGCCCAGTTCACGCTGCGTCACTACACCGAATGCTATTTGGCATTGGTTTAGCTACATAATTTGGTTATACATAACTGTTGAGCTTGAAATGTATACACACGAATTTGGAGCTCATAATAAATATATATATTGTAAATGTATAGCTAAATAATGTAGAGTGACGAAAGGAAATAGCATTTATTTAACAACCACATTAATTTCAGCAGACGACCCCATGGCTGTAGGGCTGATGTTGGTTGTCATTTTTTTTTTTTTTTTTTTTTGCATCTCGTCTTAGAGAGGTGCTTGGTGCTTGTCTTCCAGCCCCACTGAGAACCAAGGCCCTCTTTTAGATTCATAAATGAGGAATACAATCGCCCTATAATTCACAGTTCCCTAAAACAAGTGCAAAGTAGATAGTATTCGCTAAAGGCAGGGAATGGAAACATTTGACTAATCGTTAAATACTCAGGCAGGGCAACATTCAATGTATTTGGCAGTTCTCTTAGTTAATGTTCTGCTATCTCTCTTCTCTGTATTAACCCGCTCAGTAAAAGTTAAGCATAAGTACATACCCTTACTGTTCACTCTCGAGCGCCATTTGCGACTCATAAACATTCGTGGACTTCACCTATTTCTACTTATGAAAGTATATCTCTGGAAACTAATTTATTAATATAATGTTCTATGCATTAACTGCAAAACTATACTGTATATACTATTTACTGAAAGGCAATGCATATCCAAAAATAAATTCAGATAGTTATAATTGCATTAAGAACAAACATAAGGGGTCCACGGATTCTTATACAAACATAAGGGGTCCACGGATTCTTATACAAACATAAGGGGTCCACGGATTCTTATACAAACATAAGGGGTCCACGGATTCTTATACAAACATAAGGGGTCCACGGATTCTTATAAAAACATAAGGGGTCCACGGATTCTTATACAAACATAAGGGGTCCACGGATTCTTATAAAAACATAAGGGGTCCACGGATTCTTATACAAACATAAGGGGTCCACGGATTCTTATACAAACATAAGGGGTCCACGGATTCTTATAAAAACATAAGGGGTCCACGGATTCTTATAGTGGGATTATGGCAACCGAGTGTACATTAAAGTAGGCTCCCTGTCACTCTTTGAACTTTGGGGTAGACAATTGTTACAGTCAGCATTGACTGTTGTCTCCTTCATACACATTACACATAGAATCTATAGCATATATATATATATATAGATAGGTGTATAGATCGATAGATAGATAGATATAGATATAGGTAGGTAGATAGATAGATAGTCAGTCAGTCAGTAAATTACTGATTTCATAAAAAGCTATACACCGTAACTTTGTACATATTTACAGATACAATTAATATTGAAGGTAAACATTAACGCATTGTTGGTTCATGATTTTGACCGTACATAATTCTTGACTACACTGCTTCAATGTCATTGTCTTTTAAACAATTGATACTGTATGATGCATTTAAAATTATTTCATTAAAAGCCATACCATAGACTACAGTAGATCTGGACTTAACACGAAAATAGAATTTTGCAGTAAGGGACCCAAAACAGGAGAACGAACTCCCAAGTTCGAACCTCGAACCACGAAAATATCACATTTTCGCGGCTTAGAGTTGGTTCATGGTTTTGAACATATAATATCCTGGATTTAATGGCGTCAACATCATTATCTGTTAAGCATGAAATATCGTAAGTAGTTAAAATAATAGTTTTTACTTCGTTAATCATAAAACGACTATCATAGAAATTCAAAGGAAATGTTTCTAAAATGTGGAAGGCTTCATCAAAAGCTTAGAAGCAAATCTAATGTTTTGTCAATCGAATACATGATTAAAAGTCATTAAACCTGTGGGAAATTATTTCCCACAGAGATATTGTCCTTGACAATTTTTTGTTTATACATGTAAATAATATAATTAGGTTATTATAGCAATTGGTTAACTATATGTTAATTCAGTTTTTATACCACATAGTTCATAAAACTACGATCTAGTGAAATGCTCGACTCTAATTTAGATTATATACCACATACAATAATTCATGAAGCTACGAGCTAGTGAAATAATTGGCTCAAAATAAATACATTTATAGACCGCATATGTCATATTATAAGTATGAGCTAGTGAAATGCTTGGCTTGTGGTGTCCCACAAGGCACCGTTCTTGGCCCTCTTCTTTTCCTTCTTTATATTAATGACCTTCCTCTGTCAACACCTAACTCTTCTACTAGACTATTTGCCGACGATAGTTTGATGTTTAGGCCCATTGCTGACTAGAGACGACTGTGGACTTATCCAGCAAGACTTAAACGCCCTCGAACATTGGGAGAACACCTGGCAGATGTCTTTCCGCCCCGATAAATGTAAACTTCTCCGCTTTACCCGCTTCCGATCACCCATCACTTTCAATTACACATTACACAACCAACCACTAGAATCAGTTCCTTCATACAAATATCTTGGCGTCCACCTCTCCACCAACCTAAGATTCAACACCCACATTCATCACATACAAAGTCAGGCAAACCGCACACTAGGGTTCTTGAGGAGGAATTTACACAATTGTACACGAGACATCAAACACATAGCTTATAACACCCTTGTTCGACCAACACTGGAGTACTGCGCTGCAGTATGGGATCCATACACTCAATTTAACATTAACACACTTGACAAAATTAACACAAAAGCAGCCAGGTTCATCACACACAATTACACGCAAACCCTAGGCATCACAACCCGTATCAAAAATCAAATAAGAATGGAAACCCTTAACACACGAAGACTCAGGCACAGACTCACTGTAATGTATAAAATCACACACAATTATATTTACGTTAAAAAATATGAATACCTACACAACTCAAACACCCGCAACACTCGTAACACACATGAATACCTACACATGAATACCTACACAACTCAAACACCCGCAACACTCGTAACACACATGAATACCTACACATGAATACCTACACAACTCAAACACCCGTAACACTCGCAACACCCGCAACACACACTCTCATAAGTACCAAACATACAACACTAATACTGACTTCTACAAACACTCATTCTTTCCACGAACCATACGGGATTGGAACAGTCTCCCAGAAGATACAATAAATAGCCCTACACTAGACACATTCAAACACAGAATAAACTAATATTTCGCCCACATTACACACACACCATAAACCCTCCACTTAGCTCCCCCCATCCTATATCCTGACCCCCCATCCTCCACCCTAATACCCTTATATGTGTGATATGCGCAAGTCCAGCGCCCTACACATTATCAATCGAGATCCAGATCCAGACGGCAAGCGACTAACAAAATTATGAACTTGTTTTCATACAATTACGGTCATTCCTATAATGTTTATAATGTTTAGAACACTTAATTACGATTAGAATATCGCGAGAGAAATAGCGAGTCAGTTGGTGGTTGAGTGTGGTAGAGTAAACACCATTTGCGGAACCGACCACACGAGTGATACTAAATAATATATAACTCATCATATTAATTAAGTCGCTATAAGACTAAAATAGTACCAACAAGAATCGCTGTCTGAGTAGTTATATCTGTGTTTATCGGCTGGCCAGTGGGTGGAACAGTGTTACTTCAAGGATAGGTGTTACGCTGTAAGAGTATAACAAAATCAAAGTAAGTTTTTTCTCTTCTATATTCCAACTACTCCCTCTCGGGCATAGGCTGAGAGCCTGTACATTCAAAGTCTAGGCGAGACATGTGAAGCATTTTAAGCTGCAACCAGCCCTTGCCATCTTGCCTTCGCAGGATGCAGGGGGCTTAGTTGCCCATAGCTCGAAGCAGCCCCATCTCTGAAGCTGCCTCGCTCCAGTGCTTCACTGTCTCATCTCCTAGACTCGGACCCTCACTCTCAGAACGCCACATATTGAGCAATAAACTCACGAGGCATTGCCCCCCCTACAGCATATTTTTGAATATGGGAATATTCATACAGTGCTATTTAATCAGGGTACAATGAGGGACTTTATTTGGCGGGCTTTGTGGTAATGCACTGATAATAGGTACAGCACAAATTCCATCCCAATAATGTCTTTCCATTGACATATCGGGATCGAAACCGGGTCCATTGGATTACCAGTCCAGTGGCAAGACCACTCCACCACACCTCCCCTAAAGTATACATAGTTAACTTATATAAATTCACCGTGGACATAAGATTGATTTATTGCGTCACCATATGGTAATAGTATACCAGTGCAAAATATTAGTATTATTAAATTTATTTTTATTTTTGCCAACAGTGAGTTGTTCGCCGGTTTCCTCGCGATATCTCGGCTGATAACTTCTATTATTCAAGTAAGTTATCATTTATTTGTGGTGGTTGATGCCTCGATGGGCGAGCAGGGCAAGTCGTGCAGACATTACCACACAACCAGGTATATCACATGCTTTATGATTCCTCTCCCAGTATTTCGATTGTACGATTTTCTGTAATGCCTTGTGGTAGCGTATTGCAAATTGTTTTTACGGACGTTTACATTTGTTGTTATAAAACCATAATTATGAGCCGTATAAACCTAAACATTAACTTTGGAATAATTGAAATTCAACATTAGTAGGCCTATTTACATGTGATTTTTTTTTTTTTTTAAATACAATTAAATTCATTGTAGAATTTCTTTCGAAATATAATTTTATCGTTGTCATTATTAGGGTTATTATTTAGAATACACCCTAGGTATTTGTGTTAATTAGCAGCATCTCGTATTTTAATATATAGCCTCATCTTTGGCTCATATTTGTAGCATTATTACCTGTACAGTACATACATAGTGATTTACTAGTATTAATCTGAATATCAATATTCTTTGCTTCAGGTTCTAGGATATTCAAAAGTTGCAGTCCTGTTGATGAAGACGGTAAAATAACATTGTCATCAGCGTATGCTATGCTATCGCTTGATTTATTACCTAAAGTACATCCTATTTTTCATTCAGACACGTTCTCAATTAATAATTTATCAATATATATATTAAAAAGTAGCGGTTATAAAACTGCTCCTTGATATATATAGATAAATAGATCCTTGTAGTTTTGTATTAATGATCCTTACACCTCGTGTCACTTTAATCTGTAAGGCTACGGAGGTTGTTAACCGAGCCTAGGTTTAAATTTATCTTTAATACCAGTTGAAATTACAGGTCTTTAATCATTATATCAAGACCTGTTAATGTATTTTCAGAATGAAATATAGCTAGATAATGGGCCCATCCTACTCTATTTCCGGAGAGCAGATTGTTTATATAGTGCTTTAAGGGGAGTTTTTTAGTTGTTCCCTAGACTTCCATCAAGCTTAAAATTACTCCCCCTAGACCCCCTTTCAAGATAAATTTTTAAATTTTTCAGTAGAAAAATTTCCCGGCCAAAGGCCGGTTCCCCTTAAATTACAGGCTCGCTTTCGCTCGCCAGGAAAAAGTCGACACCTAAATGTCACGAATGGTCTTAAAATTGACAGAAATGGGACTAGGGTTCTTAAAATCGCCAAACTAATGGGGCGAACGTCTTAAAATCTCAAAAACAATGGGGCTAAACATGAGGGAGAAAGGGAAAAAACTAAATAAGATAGTCACCAATTTTCCCATGGATTTTTTTATTTTTCCCTGTTAGTTTTCATCAATATATAGTGTTTGGAAATAATTACAACCCTCGGCGAAACCGTTTTCCCCATTATACAACGATCTTAAGACACGCCGGCCGATAGTGGGGAGGGCTATGAAGTACAGGGAAAATGAGGGGTTAAATGCGTAAAACGGCGATTAAAACGTATTTTAGCAAAACTTGGCTCGGGTTTTAAGGTATTTCAAAGGCCTAAAACCCAATATTTCGAAAACCCGAGCCAAGTTTTGGCCAAAGCTGGCTCGGATTTTGAGTTTGTAGACAACAAAATTACAGTAACCTCGTTTAGAAATTTGGCTCAGGTTCCCGAAATTGCAAAGCCATAAAACCCGAATTTTGGAAAACCCGAGCCAAGTTTTGGCAAAACTTGGCTCGGATTTTGCGAGTTTTAAGAGTAAACCAATTACAGTAACCTAATTTAGAATTTTGGCTCGTTTCCCTAAATTGCAAACCCCAAAAAGCATAATTTTGGAAAACCCGAGCCAATTTTTGGCAAAACTTGGATCGTATTTTGAGAATCGAAAAAGACTAACTAAATGTCGGAAATCGGCTCATGATTTCCCTAATTGCAAAGCCATATAACCAGATTTATCGAAAACGTAGCACTTATTTAAATCATAAATATCCAGTAACAAAGACCTAGTACATTGGATACAAGCCTAATCCACACCTAACGCCTACAATGTGTCCGTAGTACCTAGTAGGCCTACGTGGGATACAACATGGCGGTTGGGCCGGCGCCCATTTAGTAGCCTACCGGTATTCGGCCGTATCTGTAAATACGAATGAGTCACTTCGAGCGAATTTCTGATCAAGCGGATGCACAATCTAACCTAATTAACCTAACCTAACCCAACCCAACCCAACCCAACCCAACCCAATGGCCAGGTGGAGTTAGTGTTGACTAAAAAGCTGGTGGACAGACCTCGGGAGACAGGTGAAAATGGCGTGTGTACGAATCGGTGCCGTCTATAGGAAGGTATTGACAACCATGTTACGACAAAATTCCATTTTAGTACCATATATATTTATTAGGTTTTGCCGAGGCTTAAAAAAAAAATCATATTATGTTTAGAACATATAAAATCCATATTTGTTTTCAAATATTGCAAAATAATTGGTGACCAACTTATTTAGTTATACTGAAAGGGGTCCAGAAAAAAATCCTCCAGGTGGCAATCTCCCCTTAACTCGCGAATCGGTTAAAACAAAAGCACCACAGTAGCATCAATAGAATTTCAGCTTGTGTGTATGTTTGGCTATTGTTTTCATTTCCACTCTGGCTTCATATTGCTGTTTTGAAAGTCGGTCATATATATACGACTGCATCTATTGTATGCTTATCTCCGCCTATTGTTTCGATTTACAGTGTTTTGTTTGTTTGTATATCACATTTATACGAATGCATCTATTGTATGCTTATCTCCGCCTATTGTTTCGATTTACAGTGTTTTGTTTGTTTGTATATCACATTTATAAATAACGTGTTTCATAATTAATGTTCTTCATACTTTAACGTGATGCATAGATTGATATAAACTATATATAACATTATATCACCTGCGGAAAATATATAGTTTAGCTAACTAATGACTGCACGAAAGATGCTATAGTGCTCTAAATGGGTGTGTTATATATTTAATTTCATTCATTTATATTTTTCGATTTACATCATTCAGGGACACTGACAGAATATGGCCAGCTAGATACCAAGGATAATAACGAACGATAGGTTTCTAGGTCATAATCCTATAGGATTATAAAGTGAAAGTCTTGACTAATGAAGCAAGTATATTAATACGCTTATGGTATACATGTATTTCCAAAATTCGTCGGTAGCTATGGTAGAGTCAAACTTTTCCCGGGATGGATGTAGTTACCGGGTGTACCACTACTGACATACAACATAAATCATCTATAAATACTTATAATAAAATAAATACTTATAAATCTATAATACTAGGTTAGGTTAAGTTAGGTTGTTTGGTTAGGGTAATGTATTTGTGTATCCAAAGGCCGTCAAAATAGACGGGAACATGATGGTGAGCGTCCGCGTAGTGTAAACAAGACGGGCGGTACACCCGGTACCTACATTCTTGCCCTTTTCCCGCCGTATTTATGAAATATCATATAGTTACATGATATATATTATATTATTAGATCATGGACAATTTTAGATAATTTGATTTAGGACGGAAAATGTCTTGTAGTCAAGATTTTGTTTAGCTCGTATAGGTGCAATTATAGAAATTTACCTACCCTTCCTAATCTGAATAAAATCGTCTAATAATTACCAGAAACACAGAAATTAAATGCGTATTGGATCTTGAAAGGGTTAATTAATCTAGAGTAATCCAAAAATAAATATAGATAACGCATTATATATTTCTTGACATGCTTTAGTGTACAGTATATTTATACAGTATATACTGTACACTAAAGCATGTCAAAAAATATATAATGCGTTATCTATATTTATTTTTGGATTACTCTAGATTAATTAACCCTTTCAAGATCCAATACGCATTTAATTTCTGTGTTTCTGGTAATTATTAGACGATTTTATTCAGATACCGAAGGGTATATGGAAGTCAGAGGGTTGATTGAGATAGTCTTTACCTTTTTTAATAGCCACAGATCCTTTCTAAGCTGCATATAATTGTTTAATGATAGCCAAAATATACTGCTAAAACGCGTCAGAGCTTCAAAGGGTTAAGATTGCCTATATTAGGATTGTGAAGTGCTTCCCATACCACACACGTTCTGTTGCAAGACTCCCTTTCCTTCCCCAGGGAATATGACCTCAAGAATGACGTATGGATAATGGAATTACCGGTATTCCACTTACAGTATACCAATAACATTTGATAAGCATATATTTGTGATAACATTCAAGACCTCTTTCGCCGCCTTATTAGAAATAATTTATTAATTAAATAGGGACCAATAGACTCGCCATATTTTTCTCATTATAGTCCGCATGGAGGAATTTCGTTATCGACACTTAAACCCGATTACACCGAAAAATAACACGAACATAATGTCCCGAACGTAAACAAAGCATTTCACCCAATGAATCCCTCGACCTGGGTCCTCTTCTTCTTCTTTTGAAAGATGCGGTGAGTGCGATTCACCCAATAAATGGCTTGAACGTTACTCACAAAAACGATATTATATTATATTATATTTAGGTTAGGTTAGGTTAGGTTAGGTTAGGCTTAGGTTAGGTTAGGTTAATCTAATCTAATATAATATTTGTACATTTTGGAAGCGTGCATGGCCTCCCCACAATTTTCCTTACCTACTGTAAAAGCGCGATTCACCCAATAAATGGCGCCATTTGACGGAGTATCTTCAGATTAATGAATAATGGGTAAGTTAATGCAAATCCTCCACTCAAACCATGATAAACAACAATTAAACACTATATTCCCTGGACAAAATATAAAGAAACTTGGTAAATAAGGCGGCTCTAGCTGTCTTGAAGGTTACCATATTTGTTTCCGACATCATCTCGGTTTACAATACATAGACAATATATTATATTTTATTATAATTACCCATAGAGAAGTAGATTTTAATTGTAGACTATTATTATTTGATTTCGCTCTTACTCTAATAGTCTAATGACACATATACAGATACACACACACACACACACACACACACACACACACACACACACACACACATAATATATATATATATATATATATATATATATATATATGTTAGTATAGCCAGGTAATAGATTCTGTTTTAAACAGACGAGGTTAAAGGCAATAGCAGTTTCAGCATGCTGAAACTGCTATTGCCTTTAACCTCGTATGTTTAAAAGATATATATATATATATATATATATATACTGTATAATATTATGAGAGAGAGAAAGAGAGACTCCAGGGAAGACACTGTAGTTCCGCCTTTGTCTCTTCCCTCCAGCTTATATTCACATAAAAGTAAGAAAATGGTTCCCCTAATGCTTATCGACTTCTAGCTGAGTTTTGTTTCTTAGATCGTAAAGACAGAGGGGCGCTTCCATACACGTATAGACCCTACTATATATATATATATATATATATATATATATATATATATATATATATATACAGGCACTGGGTTACTGTTCACATTTGCTACCTTTTTCATTATATATCTCTGTTAATATGTTAATGATTTTATTGTCAGAATAGTAAAGTAAAGTATTTAAACAGTAAAATGTAATTATGTGAAAATGTGGAGTAACTTTCATTTGTTCTTCATTAGATAACTTTACATTGTGCTTGAGGTGCACGATACATTTTGCAATGTTAAAAAACTATTGTAACCTTTGTATTTAATGCGCATATTTGTACAGGCAAATTGAATATATATATATATATATATATATATATATATATATTATATATATATATATATTCAATTTGCCTGTACAAATATGCGCATTAAATAAAGGTTACAATAGTTTTTTAACATTGCAAAATGTATCGTATGTATATATATATATATATATATATTGTTACTTTCATCGCCTCCAAGACAGTTTCTCCCTCTATCTCTACATCACAATCTTCCACAAGACTATCAACTATTCTTCAACAATACACAACTCAACCTCTCCTCTTCTCTCAACATTCTAGGTGTATCTTTTTCATCTGGCCTTTCTTGGAAAGATCATATTACCACTCTTGCTAAAACAGCTTCTCAAAAATTAGGTGTGCTCAACCGTCTCTGTGGGTTTTTCAACCCCGTACAGCTTCTTGCTCTGTATCGGGGCACAGTGCGCCCCTGTATTGAGTATTGTTCGCAAGTGTGGGGAGGTTCGTCCCATACCGTATTAAAATTCCGTATTATCCCATTCCTAAAACTAAAAGCGCATGGAATACAAGACGGTGTGTTGAAATGGATAGAAAATTGGCTCAGCGACAGAAAGCAAAGAGTAGTCATAAACGGTAAGGCATCTAAATGGACCAATGTAAGTAGCGGGGTACCCCAGGGATCGGTACTAGGACCAATTCTCTTTCTAATTTACATCAACGACATAGATGAGGGTCTCACCTGTACAATCTCAAAATTTGCTGAAGATACAAAAATTGCAAATAGCGTACTCTCAAAAGATCAAGTTGACGCTATGCAACACAATCTAGATAAATTGTCACATTGGGCCCAAATTTGGCAAATGAGTTTCAATGCGGATAAATGTAAAGTACTACATATCGGATACCTAAATGAGAAAGCAAACTATTCGATGAATGACACTCAGCTTAAGAATGTAAACAGAGAAACCGATCTGGGAGTAACAATATCGAGTAACCTAAAACCGAGTCAACAATGTTCAGAAGTTGTTAAGAAGGCAAACAAAATAATTGGCTTTATAGGCAGGTCATTTGAGCATAAATCCAAAGACGTTATCCTAACCTTTTACAATTCCTTAGTCCGCCCTCTTCTGGAATACTGCGTTCAATCCTGGTGCCCTTATTACCAAAAAGACATAAACAAGCTAGAACGAGTTCAACGTAGAGTTACCAAAATGATACCTAGCCTAAAGAACAAACCATACGAAGAGCGTCTTAGAGAATTAAATCTATTTCCTTTAACCCAGCGCAGATTAAGAGGTGACTTAATTCAAGTGTTCAAAATCATCAATGGCATCGACAATATGAACTGTAGTAAGTACTTCACTATCGACCAATCTAATTACACGCGGGGAAACGGTTGCAAAATTATTGGTAAATCTTTTAACTCACACGAATCAAGAATTTCTTCTTCAATCGAGTTGTCAACTTGTGGAATGGGCTTCCCCGAGACGTTATAGACTGCAGCACCGTTGATTCATTTAAACTCCGCCTAGACAAATATCTCGCATCAAACCCGCGACTGACTGCGTTTGTAAATGAATAACTTTATTTTATGCTCCCCTCAGTTAATAACCCATATGTCCCCTACTAACTTCCTAGTCCTGCCACGGACAATAGTTCCAGGGCAGTAGTTCCCTTTCCAATGTTCCCTTACCCACTCTAAACCACTGTTTGGACACTTGATCCTCAGTGTTTTGGAGGACAAGCAACCTAGAAGGGTCACTAGACCTGTTGTTGCTTGATTTCCTTTGTACTCCTTTGTACCGCACTTCTCGAACGAGTAGAATAAGAAGTATTTCGTCTCATCAACTCGCCTCCTCTTATTAGATCCCTGCAATCTCTTTCTACGTGCCAAAATGTTGCATCTCTTTCACTCTTCTATCGCTATTACAATAATCACTGTTCTTCAGAGATCTCTCAGTGTATACCCATCCCTTGCGGCGAGTACGAGGCAACACAGTCACACTCCTACCTGTCCAGCTCTACAACCCAGGAATTGGAAAACAATTTTTAGTCTTTCTTCTACTTAACAAGTGAACTCTGGAGCTCTCTCCCTCAATAAATCTTTCCTTCATCCTATGACTTCGACTGCTTTAAACTTCGTGTGTCCAGGCATTTTGACTCCAACGTCCCTTGAATTTGGCTCAGTCACTCATTTTACTTGGGTGTGTGGGGGGGGGGGGGGGGACTCGTTACAAGCAACCTGCCTTTTGTCTCCTCCATGCACATAGAAGAAGAAAAAAAAAAAAAAATATATATATATATATATATATGGTGACTGGACAACTCAAATGGAAACTCTATCTAGGAAAAGGCCTTGGGTAAGCCAGGCTAATGCTGCTAAACAGGAGAAGGGGGTTGGGGAGGTGGGTGCAGCATTGTCAAGTTACGATTTGCTGTGATGGTTGAGAAATGGAATATGTGCGGCAATCTGTAGCCTACATCGTTTTCCCCGCCCTAGTGATCATGTCAACTTCTGAGGGCTTATATGTAATATCTATGCGCGCAATCAAAACCCAGTCCCCCTTTATCGTGCAACTCAGAGTTTCCTTCCTCAGTGATCATATTAATTAACAAAATCTTGTATCAGGCAAACCAGTAAATCCTTTCCCCTTCCCCTTCTGTTCAGTCAAGCATAATTATGTACCATCACCCTCTGAATGTTCATTTTGGTTAAAGGGGGTACACATTGAGTTCAAATTTATATTTCCATTTTCCCCTCGTGTTCCGTCAAGTATAACTGTATACAATCACACTCTGAGTGGTCATGTTGGTTAAAGAGGGTTCATCTTAAGTTAAAATTAATAATCACATGTTCCTGATATTTTCCTGTAACTCAGCAGAAATATGAAGCTCATTGTACTGTAGATATGAATATAAATTTTATTTATTTTGAATTGGATCCAGACATTTCGGCAGTAGCTCATGCCAACATCAGTGGTCTAAGTGACAAACAAAACACATATCATATTATGTCCCACCCCCTCTCACCCACAGCCCCCTATACCTTTATGTTTTGAATCGCCGCCATCTGTCCTATTGCCTACGGGCTTTACTCCCCCTCGCCTACCTGATACTACCTTTCACTCCCCCCCCCCTCCCCTCTTGCCTCGACAGAGCTAGTTTCTGCTGCCTCTTGCTTTTGTCTGGGCCTAAGGTTAATGACCTCTTAATCACTGAGGCTAGAGTCAATGGTATCGCACTAACTTTCTTCCATCAATATGGTCATTTTAGTTAGGAGCACCAGGTATTGTATATTTATGTGGCACACCATTGCTATTGCAAAGTTATTGTTTGTATGATTTCAGTCAATTGGATTCCGATAACAAGAATCCTAATTGGATCTCGTAAGCTGTGGAATTTTCTCCCTCTGCCTGTGGTATTATATATTCTCTCATCGTATGTCTTAAACTACTTCAAGCTCCGTGTGTCCAGGCATTTTGACTCTTTAAATTTGGCTCGGTCATTTTCAACATTTGGAAGACACTTGCTACAGGCAGATTTACCTTTTATCTCCTTCAGTCACATAGAAAAAAAATAATACAACCGTTGAAAACGTGCATTCCTTCGCATATATATATATATTATATATATATATATATATATATATTTTAATCTCTCAGTGGGGTTCGAACCGTCGACCGTCAGGACGATAGCCAACGCTTTAATCAACTCCACCACGGCAGTCTAGTAGTCTAGACTGCCGTGGTGGAGTTGGTTAAAGCGCTGACGGTCGACGGTTCGAACCCCACTGAGATATTAAAACATTTAGTGGCTCACGTGTATTTATGATATATACTTAATATATCTAATTATCTATATATATATATATATATATATATATATATGTATATTTATATATACTGTATAAATATAGGTATATATATATATATATATATATATATATATATATATATATATATATATATACCTATTTATATATATATATATATATATATATATATATATATTATAGGCAACAAGCTTACATAACCGATAAGCACAGTAGTTTTGAATTATCTATTATGACAAGTAAATACGTGGCTAATTTGGGAGTGAGTAATAATAATAGTATACATAAAATACTACTTTTAAGAAGATATTCCAAATAGAATGTTACTTATATGCCACTTATAATTCTGGAACCAGTTAGAAAGTGGCACTGGGGTGATATAACCAGCCACCTCCCGCGCCGTTCCACCTCTCCTCCTCCTCCTCCTACACACACACACATACTGTATACACACACACACACACACACACACAATACACACACACAATCACCCGCGCCAGAAGATAAAATGTGACTCTTAGACACCTAGTGAAGAATGACAAATATTTTCCACCAGAGTAAACAACCACTCCGGGAATTCAGAACAGTCTTCCTATGTAATGCTCGGCCAGGAGTAAAATTCTAGTTGAGGAATATGGAAGAGCTAGTGGAATAAGTTGGGCAGGAATTGTCAATACTAATTCGTCTACGAACAGCTGTATGCGCTCGTAAAACATGGTACAAAATAACCTATATTTGAATAATAATATCATCACCGCATGTATATTTACAACCAGAGTATTGGCCATCACAGACACCGATATTTTGTATGTGGTAAGAATGAACATATATTTTTTTTTTTTTTTTTTTTTTTTTTTTTCTATATTCCAACTTACTTCCTCTCGGGCATAGGCTGAGAGCCTTAACATTCACCGCTTTACAATGAACAGTGAAGCCCGTGAGGTCTTGTTCCAGTCTAGGGAGTGAGACATGTGAAGCACGTAGAGCACAACGAGCACCTGCCATCTTGCCTTCACATGAGGCACGGTGCTCACTCATGACCCGAAACGACCCCATCTCTGAAGCCATCTCGTTCCCGTGCTTCACTGTCTCATCCACTACACTCGGACTCTCACACTTACACACACAACGCCACCTGTTGAGCAGATAACTCACCAGGCATTGCACCCCTATAGCATATTTTGAATATGGGAATATTCATACAGTGCTATTTAATCAGGGAACAATGAGGGTATTTTATTGACGTTTCGGTGGGCTTTGTGGTAATGCACTGATACTAGGTACAGCACAAATTCCATCCCAATAATATCTTCCCATTGATACATCGGGATTTGAACCCGGGACCTTTGGATTACCAGGCCAGTGGCAAGACCACTCCACCACACCTCCTATATATGTATATATATATGTATATATATATACACATATATACACATATATATATATATATACATATATATATACATAATATATATACATATATATAATTTTCGTCTTTTCTATTATATACGTTTAGATAACATTATGGTTTCTAGTTAAAATTATGTCTGCAGGTGATGAAATACCTAAAACAATGCTATTGCATGTTATTGTTCTTTTATTAATTTTCATATTCAGTCAAGTCTTCAAACAAAATTGCTCAGGTTTGACACCCTGCTCAAGTAGGATATGATAAGTGCATTAATGGAATTGGTGGCATTTTACTTAGAGAAAGGGCAGCTTTAAAAATGTTGGCAAACTATGAACTATCCTTAAAATGTGGAGTTGCGGTTGGGAGCTTAGGGGGGGGGGGGGGGGTAACAACTCGTGGGCTGAGTGAGCTGCATCCCAAGTGTCTCGCCCACACCACCACCTAAGGGACTACAGCTACCGTTCACGTCCCACAATTCCATACTCCTCCACTTTGTTTTTGTTTTGTTTTTTCTATGTGAGTGCGTGAGACAAAAGGCAGAACTGCCTGTATCGAGTACCTCCCCCAGAATTGAAAGAGTGACAGGGCCAAAATGCTGGGACACACGGAGTTTGAAGCAATTTTAGTCATAGGAGGAGGGAAAGACTGATTCTGGGAGAGAGTTCCAGAGCTCAGCTGTTGAATAGAAGAAAGTCTGAGAGTAACGTTTCACTCTTGGGTTGGAGAGTTGCACAGAGTATGGATGGGATTGTATTGCAAGATGGGTACTACGTACCCTACGTAGAGGAGGTGGTATACACTGGGAAAGCTCTGAGGAACACTTTATTATTGTAGTAGTGATGGAATAGCGAGAGTGATTAATATTGAGGCGCAGAGAGAGAGATTGCAGAGAGTTTGTGAGTAGACGGGAGTTAATGATACGAAAGGCTTTCCTTTCTACTTTGTCTAGGAGTGCGATGTGAGAGGATCCTCCCCACACAAGTGAACAATATTCAATACAAAGATGCACTGTGCCCCTGTACAGAGCAAGAAGCTGTGCAGGGGTAAAGAACCCCTTGAGGTGGTTGAGCACACCCAGCTTCTGGGAAGCTGCATTAGCAAGACTGGTAATATGGTCCTTCCAAGTGAGAGCCGAAAAAAAGAGACACCGAGAATACTGAGAGAAGATGAAGGATTGATTTTTGTGTTGCTGAAGTGTAAGAGACAGTCCTCTGAGAGTTCTGACTGGTAGTAAGATGAAGACATTCGGTTTTGAAAGCATTAAAGGCAACAAGGTTTTCTCTGCCCCAATTGGAAATAGTAGTTAGATCAGAAGATATAAGTGTTGCATGGCTTAATTACGTTTGCTTTTAAGGGATTGCTGACTGGGGCGTTCAGGAAAATTAATTGAGTAGTGTAAGGTAGAGTCGTCTGCTATGAATGGATGGGACTGGAGGTACAGTTGAGATCATTTATGAAAATTAGAAAGAGAATGGGAGATAGGACAGAGCCCTAAGGAACACAGGAATTGACAGGATGAGGAAGTGAGCGATGGCCGTCCACACCGCAGCTATGGAACGGCCAGAAAGGAAATTAGAGACAAGGGCACAGATGGAGGGATAGAAACCGAAGGAGGTATGTTTAGAAATTGAAGATTTGTGCCAGACTATATCGAAGGCTTTCGATATGTCTAGTGCAATAGAAAAAGTCTCACCGAAGTCCCGAAAGGAGGATGACCAAGAGTTAGTAAGATATGAAAGAAGATCACAAGTAGAGCGACCCTTAAGGAAGCCATACTGGTGTTCTGACAGTAGATTATGAAAAGAGAAATGCCCAAGAAATTTGGAAGCAAGAATAGTTTAAACCACTTTAGAGACACAAGAGATGAGAGCAATTGGACGATAGTTGGAGGGTTGAGAGCGGTCACCCTTCTTTGGGACAGGTTATAATTAAGAGGAGATGGGCGTATTTATTTGCTTATTGTTTTATCTTTGTATTATTATTTAGTTTCCTCAACATATCTCCATCAAGCTGTAAAACACCCCCCCAAGACCACCCTTCAAGATAAATTTGTACATCTTTCGGTAGAAGAATGTCCCAGCCCAAGGCCAGTTACTCATAAAATTACATGCTCGCTATCGCTCGCCAGGAATAAAAATGACACCTAAATGGCACGCACTATCGTTTGCCAGGAAGAAAATTGACACATAAATAGCAAGAAAGGTCTAAATATTGACAAAGAAATGGAGCGTAAAATCTTAAAATCGACAAGCTACTGGGATGAACGTCTTAAAATCTGGGTGGGTGCCCAACCCCGAAAGGGGTTGAAATAGGCGAGGTATCCCCCCGCCAAAGGCGGCTTTCTAGGGCCTTTCCTAGCTGATGCTGAGAGGATTGGGTTCTAGTCATGTGGTGATGGGCTGGTCTATCAGAGTGAGAACTGAGCAATCTCTGCCATACCCATAGCTTACTCTGACTCTTCCTTTTACTTACATATTTTCTAGATCTCAAGTGACGGCGTCTCTTCCATGGATTGACCTCCCAATCTACCAAGATTGGAAGCCAAAGTGTCACATTTTTCCTTTGCCCTCAACTTTTTCTTCATAATTGCTGAGGGGCACAGGGCCCTGGGTGGGGCTCTGGTTTCCCAGGCGTTATGGCACCCTCCTCAGCTCCCCGCCATGGAGTGGCTTCGGTCACCCAGGCTTTATTGTGGTCAGCAGGGAGGGTTCTGTGGGGGCGCTCGGTTATGGCCTTGGCCTTGCTTGGGGCTTTGGGGCTGTTCGGCCAGGCAGCTTTGGGGAACAACAACAACAACGTCTTAAAATCTAAAAGAAAATGCGGCTAAACACGAGGGAGAAGGGGAGCCATAAACCCCCCCCCCCCTTAATTAACACCTCTCCCACCACTACAATCCTCCACCACCAGTCGGCCAGAGGAGTTTATAGTTCCCCTCACCTCCACAAGTTACTTCTTTAACACTATCATCTTACATCTTGAATATATGTATACATGTAGATAAGGCATGACATGTATGAATTGATAATGAATGTGCATTAATGTAAATTTGGATGTTTTGTAGGAGCATAACACATTGCCGTACTTTACTTATGTGTGCACTTTATCTACTGTATATTATGTATGCGTAGGCAAATTATGTTAGATTTAACGAATGATTCGATACAATAATGAGAATATAATTAATCATATATTTTATCCTATTGCTCGGATAAAGTTACATGTACACTATTGTTAAATATTCTAGAATGAGGATACTATCGATCTTGCAATATTCAGGTGCCGTTTGGAAAGATTACTCGCAATAAGCTCAGCCAGCATAAATATTTGTCATTGTAATTAAATATGTATTGCATATAATATGGCTAAATAAATATTGCAATTTAAATTTCAGTTACACTGACACCTCCATCAGTAACACTTGTTCCAACAGGATAACCACTCTCTTCTAGAATCCTTCTTTCACACCATTACATTGTTACGACCGGGACTACGAATAAAACAAGGGCACTCAATGATTGGACAAGTAATAGGGCACTATGCAACAACGGTACGCTAGATCCAAACCCTCGAACTTATATGCCGGCGAACAAAACACCTATACCCTCCAGGGTTAATCTGCGATAGCGGGGTATCCTTAACTGGGCATAAATGTACTCTACTTCAGGCTAACCTGCACTGGTATAGCCTGATAACAAACAAGATGCAAGTTACGTTAAAATGCATAAAAAGGAATCTATGGAAAGATCAATTAAATCACTGCAAGATTTAATACAATAAAAAGATGCTTCAATACAGTTACTCTAAACAACAAAAACTCTTCACTCCTATCTGAAAGAAAGTGAAGTATAGTCCTAAAGCATAGACCTGGAAACTTCTGAAGAAAGTCTGATGCTCATAAGATACTCGTACTAATTTAGAACTATATAAAGGCAGGAGGCAGGACACCACACGTGTAAATCGAATACACTAAAAGATAGGACATATAATGTTAACTGACACGAGAATACTATAAATGCACAACGGTAGCAATGCTCGACACTAAAAGAAGTACTTCCTCATCAACGAAACGGTCTGCTATGGTTGTGTGGCTCTGCAACAACCTAGACTAATAAATGCTGTGAATAATAATGCGCACATATCAAAGAGCTTATATTAAATACTAACAAGTGTCTACTCTATTCATAATATCTAGCTGGGATACTCTAGGTAAGGAACTGGGGTTGAGCGAGACAGGCTCGTAGCCTAGCGATGTCCTTAAGACTGCATCCTTTAAGTTACGTTAATTGACTAGGGTGCTCTCTCGATAGATCCAGATCACAAGTATCTGGTTCTATCCTGGCGACCCTCTAAAGACAAGCAAAGAGGCAGCAAAGTGTGGAACTGGTACAGGCCAAAACCCTCAGTCAACACAATGCTGCACTCGCAAAGGACGCAACCGAAAAGACAACTCAGGATACCACAGGACCGGTCGAAGTCGTGTAGGTATAAGCAAACCGTACACGCATCGGAAGCAACGACTACAGTTACCTTATCCCAGTCTAGCATTAAATAAAAGAGCAGAAACACTAAATCAATAATGGAGACACACAAAGTTCTTAACCTATACTAACTAAGAACCCTCAAACCTATTCTAAGTACATGTAAATATCTCTGAGGACGGCGCATGCAATACAATGGGCCGGCTATGAAAACCGTATGCAGAACCCAAGGGGAGTGTTGTGCAGTTAATAAAGGTTAGAGTATGGAAAGAGAGAATCGAGTGAGAGAAACAGTGATAAAGGTGGTGATCGGGAGAGAGTATGCAAAGGGATGTTAGAAGCACGCGCGCCAAGCCTGTCCTGACGAGGACAGCTCCTGGGGACCCTCATGGAGGAGGTAAGTTACACAGGAGACCGCAAAGGCGCGATGGTCGGCCAATCACGGGCCGAGACGTCACAAGACAGCAGGCGTCCCATGACACAGCAAGACACGCCGTCCAATGGCGAGCGAGAGGCAGGAATGCACCCGTACATACAGACACTCACTACCTCCTTGCTCTGAAAGTCTTTCTCATTTACACGCTGGTACTATTATCACTACTGTTGATATAAAATATAACCCGTTGTCACAGACGAAAACAAAGACCACCACTGGACTGTCTGTGACAATGCGATTACTAGGAAAGAAAGAACAACATTCTCTGATAACTGTAGCCCATTTCGATGTCCCTGGCGAGCGCCTAACGAGAGGCGATTCTGCCAACGCTGGTAGACGTCACACTTCCGCCCAAGATATGGGACGCTCAACATTAGGCGAGCACCATATCTGACAAGGCAGAATGCCGACAAGACCCGCCACACCTAGCCACTCCACCAGAAATGAAATGCAAAGCTCAATCTTAAATAAAACAACATATTAGCATAAAGAAAATCTTACAACCCCTCCCAAACATAATAGTATAATTTAGCCTGCTATGCTCCCTGAGCGAGCTTCACAGAGCCCAGCCTACTAAGTTAAAGACAGGTTCAACTTAGGACTTTAGCTATAATATTGGCAACTTACAATTTACTATAAAAAAGAAAGAGTTTTTATGTGATTTTTTATTTAATTTTAATGTTGTTTTTGACGGCTGCTCTACAGGGGCAAGCCTGGTTTTACTCCACTCCCAAACACACACTGACTGAACGGCGAGGGTGCTCCTTAAGACATTCCCTCCCGTGACAAACAATCAGCCATAACATTATCAGTGCCCTTAACATGCCACACATCCAACTTGTGTTCCGGCAGCAAAACAACACTTGACACTGATAAACTGCCCAGTTCATCACAAGACTGGCACTTCTCTTTGCTCTCTCCGGCAACGGGGCCTGCCAATAACTTTTCACTAGTTCTACCTTCGTTATGAGCGAGGCAGCCCCGATGCGGTCTATGGTGTCGTCAACTCTTGGTAATGGATAGGCGTCTGTCAGGGATAATGCACCCACACTCTTGCAGTCAACATACACACGGATCTTGCCACTTAACAGAAGTTGCAAAGTTACTGGCAATGACCACTCACGATATCCCTTATCCCTCAGACCCTTTTTCCACACTTAGTCTAGCTCTGCTTTCACGACAGACTGTTGAGCAGGATTTATACGGTAGGAAACTAACTTGAGCTTTGCACTGTCTCCAGCCTCCATGTCGGATTCTACCCCGTACATCAGGCCTGGAGAAGCAACAAACATGCGGATGTACTGCCACAGCCTAGTAAACAACTTCTCTTGGCGCTCAGGAACAAGAGGTTGCAACTTATCTCGAAGAACAACATGCCTAGTGCCCTCCCACAACCCAGCCGAGACCGCAGCTTCTAAACTATAGTCTCCCTCCTTCTCCACCTTCGTCCCTAGAACAGCCAGGTCATGAGAGGGAAAATAAGTACCACCTGTGCAGTCACTCCCATAGTTCATAATTGCTAAGGCTTCCCCGCTGATACCGTACATGCGCACCCCCGCATTCCTTGCGACTACATCTGCCTGCGCAGCATCACCGCCTTCAGCGACATGGCCAGATACAGTCGGTCTATGGTAGGGCTGTTGCATATTACTAGAGCAGCATTGAGAGGCTATGCGACGACCGGGCGCATCCACTCCACAGCCAACCTCACCAATCTGCTCAATGTCCTCATTCTGACCACCACCCTTGGCAGCCATGGGTCGACCCTGACCTGACAACCATGCCAAAGCCTCGTCGCCCACCTTGAACCACTGAAACAACGAGGCCAACGGCTGACTAACACTCAAGTGACCTGCCAGCGGAACCTCGTGCACCGTATGAGTTGTGAGGCCTGGGTGCTCGGCACAAACAGTGGGGTATGAACCGAGCAGGTGCTGGAGCGCTGTACACTGCTGCTCAGGCAGGTGCTCTAGCGCTTCCACAGCCACCTGACTTGTGTCCCCCGCCCCCTGCTCCGCCGAGACATGACAATCCCAACTCTCCTCCACCTGTGCCCCACTGCCCCCCTCTCCTTCTCCACCTTGGCCGCTGCAGACCAACACAGGGACAGTAGGCTGCTCAGGTGGTTGCCTCACAAACTCCTTCGCCAGGTTCACATGAAATGCTTCCCCGTCCTCGAGTTCAATAGCTCCGTTCCCACAACTCTCCTCGACCTGGGAACTACTCTGTCGCGGAGTGCCATCACGCCCTACCATGTCAATAGGGGGGACAGGTTCTGGGGCCACTCCGGAGCTCATCTTTGGTGCTAATACTGAGTCGCCAAGAAGAGCCGCTGGATCAAAACTCACAAAACTTCTCCCAACTTTAGCTTTCTCCTTCTGACCATTCCTCCGCTGGTCTAGAGACTGAGGAATAGGCTGTGACACCTTAGATGCACGAGATCGGGTGACAACACACGCCATCTGCTGTAATTGACACCTCTCGACCAACTCCTGCCCCTCCCTACTCACGTCGGCCGCCCTCTCAGCAACGACTAAGGGTGGAACCTCAGAAGTAGGCACCGCAAAGTCGTTGCCGAGAAGAAGGTCGACGCCCTCTACTGGCAGTTTCTCTACGATTCCAACATCTATCTCTCGTGTCACACCATCAACCTCCAGCTCCACTCGAACCAACGGGTATGAACGTGTAGCATTAATACCCTGCACCACAACAACCCGTGCCACGTTTATAGGTTGGCCTGTAAAGTTTTTCATCAGAGTCTGGGATGCACCTGTATCACGCAACAACTCCAACCCATGCTTGCAACCAGCCCAACTCACGCAGCCACGCCCTCTATGGTCGCAAAAAGCATCGCGGACAGGTTTCGAGCCTTCCGGACACTCCTTCACTGGCTGTGCCCCCGCATATGACATATCACCCCGGGTAAACGCAGAAGACCTCAGAGACACCCCAATGTTGCTTGCCAAAGACACGACTGCTGTAGGTTGGTTACTAGGGCAGGAACGTGCAAAATGCCCCTTTTCATGACACTGAAAACACTCTACTTCACCCTTGGACTTCCCCTGAGGTGGGGAAGGGCCCTGACCTTTCTTAAACAGGACGGTTTTTGGTTTGTGATCAAAATTATTATCATTGCTCTTACTATTGTTATCAAATGTTGCATCACTGACTTGGGGGGGTGGAGTGTTGCGCCCCTTGTTAACTGCATCGGTCCGTTGTGCAGACTCGCACCCACGAATCAGCGATAATCTCAGGTCAGCCAACTCTGCTGCCTCTTGTAGAGTTTTAGGATGTTTCTCTTTGAGGTTCTAAGTCAGGTCGCCGCCTGTGCATTTAAAAAATTGCTCTAGAAGGAATAACTGCTCAAGCTCTTCGAACGTCGTCACCTTCTCTGACCTCAGCCAATTTCTCAAAGCATCAGACAGTTCCCGGGCATGTTCTAGAAAATTGCACTCACGACCCTTCGTAACACCCCGAAACTTCAACCTATATGTCTCTGGTTGTAACTCGTACGCCCGCAGAACAGCTTCCTTCAATACCTCATAATCGATGCAAGACTCCAAGGGCAACGCATCATAAGCCTTGAGTCCTTTACCAACCAACCTAGAGGAAACAAGGGCTGCCCACTTAACCTCGGGCCATTGGTGCTCCCGGCACTTCTTCTCAAAATGCAGGAAAAACTCGGTGACACCCGACTCGTCAAATGCAGGGACTAACTTAAGAAGGTGCGATAAAGAATGATCAAGACCTCGATTCCCAGAACCGAGACGCTGCCCTGTCGACTCCACCCGAGACTTCTCAAGCTCTATGTCTGCACAGTACTTCATAGCCTCAACCTGAAGCTCAGCCTCACGTATGGCCTTTCTCTCCTCAGCCTGAATCCTAAGCTCAGATTCCCGCTACTGCTGCTGAAGTTTGGCGAGTTCGAGCTGAAACAACATCTCGGCAGACAAACCCTGAGGAGGGGGTGCTACTATAGGGGACCCACCCCGTGAGCCACCTAGAGGCATACCCAACCGCCAGCGGGCATCGGCCTGCGGGAACGTACCCGGCTCCGGAGCCCGAGGGGGCGCCATGGTAGGAGTCGAGTGGAATGGGGGCTGGGCCGAAGGTGCCCCAGCTCCCGCTCCACCCGAACCCCCATGCACCCCACCCAGCACACAGGCAACCAGCTCACTTCTCGACAAACCGCTAGTACCGGCAAACCCTAAGACCGTGGCTACACACTGCAGTCCGTACCGGTCTAGCCCCGACACACGATCCGCTGACACAGGCTCCTCCAAAAATATCCGAGCATCCTCCTCATTGTTCACCACCCGAACGCCGCTTAACAACTCCACCTTCTCCACCTCCTCGCCTGCTTCCCGTACTGTGTCCTCACTGTGCACTGATCCGTCGTTCGACATAGTGTCCACCGGAAATCCTCAACGTTTATAAAAAAAAGAAGTACCTAAACTCTCATGTAGCACTATTCACTCAAAAAATGCTTGAAGACAACTCAAGTGCTACACTACGTTGCCAAAACAAAATTTGTGTCCAAAATATTCCTCAAAAACAAATGTCCACTGTCAAACTGTGAGAAATAACAATCGACCCCCAAACGGTGATTAAAAAAAAAAAAATCCACAAAAAAAATCCTGCAATTATTTCTTAGTTCACTAAATCCTAGACTAAGGTCGCCATTTGTTATGACGACTAAGATAAGATACTAAGGCAAGGTCGTCATTTGTTATGACGACTAAGATAAGATACTAGGCAAGGTCGCCATTTGTTACGACCGGGACTACGAATAAAACAAGGGCACTCAATGATTGGACTAGTAATAGGGCACTATGCAACAACGGTACGCTAGATCCAAACCCTCGAACTTATATGCCGGCGAACAAAACGCCTATACTTTCCAGGGTTAATCTGCGATAGCGGGGTATCCTTAACTGGGCATAAATGTACTCTACTTCAGGCTAACCGGCACTGGTATAGCCTGATAACACACAAGATGCAAGTTACGTTAAAATGCATAAAAAGGAATCTATGGAAAGATCAATTAAATCACTGCAAGATTTAATACAATAAAAAGATGCTTCAATACAGTTACTCTAAACAACAATAAACTCTTCACTCCTATCTGAAAGAAAGTGAAGTATAGTCCTACAGCATAGACCTGGAAACTTCTGAAGAAAGTCTGATGCTCATAAGATGTTCGTACTAATTTAGAACCATATAAAGGCAGGAGGCAGGACACCACACGTGTAAATCGAATACACTAAAAGATAGGACATATAATGTTAACTGACACGAGAATACTATAAATGCGCAACGGTAGCAATGCTCGACACTAAAAGAAGTACTTCCTCATCAACGAAACAGTCTGCTATGGTTGTGCGGCTCTGCAACAACCTAGACTAATAAATGCTGTGAATAATAATGCGCACATATCAAAGAGCTTATATTAAATACTGACAAGTGTCTACTCTATTAATAATATCTAGCTGGGATACTCTAGGTAAGGAACTGGGGTTGAGCGAGACAGGCTCGTAGCCTAGCGATGTCCTTAAGACTGCATCCTTTAAGTTACGTTAATTGACTAGGGTGCTCTCTCGATATATCCAGATCACAAGTATCTGGTTCTATCCTGGTGACTCTAAAGACAAGCAAAGAGGCAGCAAAGTGTGGAACTGGTACAAGCCAAAACCCTCAGTCAACACAATGCTGCACTCGCAAAGGACGCAACCGAAAAGACAACCCAGGCTACCACAGGACCGGTCGAAGTCGTGTAGGTATAAGCAAACCGTACACACATCGGAGACAACGACTACAGTTACCTTATCCCAGTCTAGCATTAAATAAAAGAGCAGAAACACTAAATCAATAATGGAGACACACAAAGTTCTTAACCTATACTAACTAAGAACCCTCAAACCTATTCTAAGTACATGTAAATATCTCTGAGGACGGCGCATGCAATACAATGGGCCGGCTATGAAAACCGTATGCAGAACCCAAGGGGAGTGTTGTGCAGTTAATAAAGGTTAGAGTATGGAAAGAGAGAATCGAGTGAGAGAAACTGTGATAAAGGTGGTGATCGGGAGAGAGTATGCAAAGGGATGTTAGAAGCACGCGCGCCAAGCCTTTCCTGACGAGGACAGCTCCTGGGGACCCTCATGGAGGAGGTAAGTTACACAGGAGACCGCAAAGGCGCAATGGTCGGCCAATCACGGGCCGAGATGTCACAAGACAGCAGGCGTCCCATGACACAGCAAGACACGCTGTCCAATGGTGAGCGAGAGGCAGGAATGCACCCGCACATACAGACACTCACTACCTCCTCGCTCTGAAAGTCTTTCTCATTCACACGCTGGTACTATTATCACTACTGTTGATATAAAATATAACCCGTTGTCACAGACGAAAACAAAGACCACCACTGGACTGTCTGTGACAATGCGATTACTAGGAAAGAAAGAACAACATTCTCTGATAACTGTAGCCCATTTCGATGTCCCTGGCGAGCGCTAGTGGCTAACGAGAGGTGATTCTGCCAATGCTGGTAGACGTCACAACATTTATCACTAACCCCTCCGCTACACATGTGGAGTTACGAGTGGTAGGTGGGGGGAGGGGTAACACTTTTGGTATGGCTGAGTGAGATGCGTCCCAATTGTCAAACTTCCACCATCAACTAAGGGACCCAAACTCACAGCCACCACACTTACATCAATAACAACCCAATCCACTTTGATAATCTACCAATATAACCTTCCCCTTTGTCTTCTGGCACCACCACCAACTAAACTATCTCTACCAATAAAACCTCTTGCCTCTCCACCTTCTATTACATTAAGATAATTTGTCATCTTTCACCACCACCACCTACCTCTACAGTATATTCAACTCTACCACCATTACCAATATTTATACGACTACAGCCTCCACATTTTGTTATCTACCACCCACATCTTTATCTCCACCACTACCAGCATCCACCATCACCACCACCATAGCCTCCACACTTTATCTACCACCAACATCATTATCTGCATCACTACCATCATCCACCACCACCACCACACTTTGTTATCTACCACCCACATCTTTATCTCCACCACTACCAGCATCCACCATCACCACCACCACAGCCTCCACACTTTGTGATCTACCACCAACATCAGTATCTGCATCACTACCATCATCCACCACCACTACCACCATCACCACCACACTTTGTTATCTACCACACATCTTTATCTCCACCACTACCATCATCCACCACCATCACCACCACAGCCTCCACACTTTGTTATCTACCACCAACATCATTATCTCCATCACTACCATCATCCACCACCCCTATCACCACCACAGCCTCCACACTTTGTTATCTGCCACCAACATCATTATCTCCATCACTACCATCATCCACCACCACTATAACCACCACAGCCTCCACACTTTGTTATCTGCCACCAACATCATTATCTCCATCACTACCATCATCCACCACCACTACCACCATCACCACCACAGCCTCCACACTTTGATATCTTCTACCACCACCACCTCTACATCACCACCAATTCATCTAGCTTTAAGGGGACAGTGGTTATTTTTGGGGTCTATGTATTGATATATTAAATAATGTTTTAGTTTCCTCGCTAGACCTTCAAGCTTAAACAAAAACACTCCCTAGACCCCTCTTCAAGATAAATTTGTACATTTTTCGATAGAAAAATGTCCTGACCGAAGGCAGGTTTCTCTTAAAATTACGAGCGCGCTATCGCTCACCAGGAAAAAATCGACACCTAAATGGCACGAAAGGTCTTTATATTGTTATAGAAATGGGACGAAGGTTTTTAAAATCGATAAACTAATGGAGCAAACATGTTAAAATCTGAAAAACTAATGGGGCTAAACATGAGGGTGAAGAGGGGCCAGGAATATCGACCATCTCACATTAAAATAAGAACATGCGTGTCTGGGGTGGAGTGAGGTTCATCTCCCGAGTTCTCCGCCCACCACCATCCGATGGACCCAGGCTTGTACATCAATCACTTTTACAATATATATATATCCGCCATTGACGACATCACTATACCCTGTTCCAATTAAGTAGTCCATAACTCTTCAACACTAACCTCTAAAACTCACAGCTAATACTTCTACCATTTAGGAAGGGTCAGCCAGGGAATAGGTGTGGATATTTTCAGCCCATTTGCTCTAGCTCTCTGTCAGTTATAGAGGTTAATGATCATGAGTGTTGGTCTCGTTATTAGGAACAGGGTATAACCAATCTTCCACCTCAATTGTTGCCCAAATCTCCTCCACTTCTATCATTTGCCACCACACCACCCACATCATTTCCACCACTGCTAACACAAACACCTCCACCACTAACACTGCAGTTTAAGTGATGTTGGCAAAGTATTAACAAGCCTTAAGGGGGGTGACCTGCCTTTTGTTATTTCTCTCCTTTTATCTCTTTCTCTGACTTTTATCCATTCGCCCCCATTCAGCCAACTATTTTAAGACGTTTATCCCCATCTGGGTGTCGATTTCTTCCTGGCGAGCGATAGCGAGCCAGCATTATATGAAGAAATCCGGCTTCGCCGGAGACATTTTTCTATCGAAAAATTTACATATTTAGCCTGCTGTTAATTTTTGTTTTTAAATATGCTGGCTCGCTACCGCTCACCAGTAAACAATTGATACCTGGATGGGAATAAACGTATTAAAACAGTAGGCTAAATGGGGACAAATGGATACAAGCCAGAGAAAGAGAGAAAAGGAGAGAACAAAAAAACAGGTCACCCCCTTAAGGGGATAGTGGCTGTTTTAGTGGTCTATTTATTCAGGTATTCATATAATTTATAGTTTTCTCGCTAGACCTCCATCAAGCTTAGAAAAACACCCCCTAGACCCTCCTTCAAGATATATTTGTGCATTTTTCGGTAGAAACATTTCCCGGCGGAAGGCTGGTTTGTCTTAAAATTACAGGCCAGGAAAAAATCGACACCTAAATGGCACAAAAGGTCTAAAAATTGATAATGGAATGGGGCGAAAGGTGTTAAAATCGCCAAACTAATGGGCCGAACGGCCTAAAATCTCAAAACTAATGGGGCTAAACACAAGGGAGAAAAGGATCCGGGAAAATTACCCATCCCTCTTTAAAACGTGGCTATGCATGCGGGATCCTGTGGGAGAAGTAACAAGTGTGGGGTTGCAAGCCAAGTACCTACGGCCAACCACCACCCACCTGAGGGATTCCAGCTCGCCAGTCATCCCATGTCCACCAAATTTTATCACTAACATCTCTTGCACCACCAGTTTTACCACCATATTCTTCCCCTCCGTCATCTGCCACCACTATAGGTAGCGCCAACGAACTTGACAATTAGCTTGATCCCAGACCTCTCTGTAACTCAAAAGGGCCTAGAGCAAACTGGCTGTATATATCCACACCTATTTCCTGGTGGACTCTTCCCAAACGATAGAAACGGCAGCCCGATTGCTTTCTTTCATTTCGAGTTATAAGAAGTCAAAGGGTCAAGATTATTGTCAAGTTCGTTGGCGCTACCTATACCTTCTTCACTTCACCTTTTACCCACATACTCTTCACCATTGCCCTCTCCCACCACCACCACTATCACCTCCATCACAAGCTCTCCCACCACCACCACCATCACCTCCATCACAAGCTCTTCCACCATTCCACCATCACCATTAACATTCCATCATTCCACCATCACCATTAACATTCCATCATTCCACCATCACCATTAACATTCCATCATTCCACCATCACCATTAACATTCCATCATTCCACCATCACCATTAACATTCCATCATTCCACCATCACCATTAACATTCCACCATTCCACCATCACCATTAACATTCCATCATTCCACCATCACCATTAACATTCCACCATTCCACCATCACCATTAACATTCCATCATTCCACCATCACCATTAACATTCCACCATCACCATTAACATTCCATCATTCCACCATCACCATTAACATTCCACCATCACCATTAACATTCCATCATTCCACCATCACATTGCATTCTTATATGTTGTAAAAATATGAACTACAAACAAAAATATAGACTTGTCCATGGAAGAGTGTGGGAATGGGAAACAAGGCTGGTGGCACTGAGTGAACTGCATCCCTTGTGTCTACCACTCTTCAGCATCCGAGGTGCTCACATCTTTAACTCACTTTCATCCTCCTTCCCATCATATTCCCAGCTCCATCCTTTACCCCACTGTCATCAAACCTTCCCATCATATTCCCAGCTCCTATCTTTGCCCCACTTTCATCTTCCTTCCCATCATATTCCCAGCTTCCATCTTTACCCCACTTTCATCTTCCTTCCCATTATATTCCCAGCTTCCATCTTTACCCCACTTTAATCTTCCTTCCCATCATATTCCCAGCTTCCATCTTTACCCCACTTTCATCTTCTTTCCCATCATATTCCCAGCTCCTATCTTTACCCCACTTTCATCTTCCTTCCCATCATATTCCCAGCTTCCATCTTTACCCCACTTTCATCTTCCTTCCCATCATAATCCCAGCTTCCATCTTTACCCCACTTTCATCTTCCTTCCCATCATAATCCCAGCTTCCATCTTTACCCCACTTTCATCTTCCTTCCCATCATAATCCCAGCTTCCATCTTTACCCCACTTTCATCTTCCTTCCCATCATATTCCCAGCTTCCATCTTTACCCCACTTTCATCTTCTTTCCCATCTTCCATCTTTACCCCACTTTCATCTTCCTTCCCATCATATTCCCAGCTCCTATCTTTACCCCACTTTCATCTTCCTTCCCATCATATTCCCAGCTTCCATCTTTACCCCACTTTCATCTTCTTTCCCATCTTCCATCTTTACCCCACTTTCATCTTCCTTCCCATCATATTCCCAGCTTCCATCTCTCACACGTATCACATGCACCACCACTATAGTCCGTTTATTCTAGGTTGGGCAGGATTCGTAACCTCTAACCTCTGTAACTCATAAAGAGCTAGATCAAATGAGCTGTTAATGTATACACATATTCCCTACCCTAGTCTTCATATTTGGTATAATATTAGCTTGATTACTAATTTTTGAGTTATGAGATGTTAGGGGTTACGATTTCTGCCCAACATAGAATGAACGGACTATACTATGTTCTACTATCCCTATCTTTCACCATAATTTGCTTCTTTCACACAATAACCTCTTGATCATAACTGTATTCCACCCCCACCCCCAACCAATGAACTTTATATCGCTTCCGCCACTAGCTTATCCCAGCCACTTCCTTCATCATCTTCCACACACATCACTTTATTTAGTGGTCGATTTAATTATGTATTTATTATTTGTCTTTAGTTTCCTCACGAGACCTCCATCAAGCTTAAAGAACATCCCCAAGGTCCCCCTTCTAAATATAATTGTACCTATTTCGGTAAAAAAAAATTGTCCCAGCCAAAGGTCGGCTCTCCTAAATTACAGGCTCGCTATAGCGCGCCAAGAAAAAAATTACACCCAAATGGCACGAAAGGTATTAACCCTTTCTGTACCGGCGACGTCTATTTAGGTTTGTGTACAGTGCACCAACACCTCCCACACCATCCCCACTTAAGGGGGGTGACCTGCTTTTTGTTATTTCTGTCCTTTTCTCTCTTTCTCTGGCTTGTATCCATTCGGCCCCATTCAGCCAACTATTTTAAGACGTTTATCCCCATCTAGGTGTCGATTTCTTCCTGGCGAGCGATAGCGTGCCAGCATTATATGAAGAAATCCGGCTTCGCTGGAGACATTTTTCTATCGAAAAATTTACAAATTTAGCCTACTGTCAAACAAAAATAAAAAATATGCTGGCTCGCTACCGCTCACCAGTAAAAAATTGACACCTGGATGGGGATAAACATCTTAAAACAGCAGGCTGAATGGGGCCAAATGGATACAAACCAGAGAAAGATAGAAAAGGACAGAACAAAAACAGGTCATCCCCACTTCAGGGACCTGGCCTCGCCCTCGTCTCCTTTGCTATAGACTGTTCCAAGTAGGTAGGCCAGAAATCGTGAACCCTAACCTCTGTAACTCAAAATGGGCTAGAGTAAATGGGCTATAAATGTCCACACCTATTCTCGGGCTGACCCTTCCCAAATGCTAGATATATTAGCTCGCATACTCTAGTCGTTTGTGAGTCATAGAGGTTAATGCTCAAGAGTTTTGGCTTACTTATTCCGAACATTTATTGTTTCTTCTAACAACTTTATTTCCATCACGACTATCACCATCATAATACTTCACTGCCGTCACCACCATTAGCTTCATCCACCATCACCTCCACCATTAGCTTCATCCACCAACACCACCATTAGCTTCATCCACCAACACTACTCCACCATCACCTCCACCATTACCTGCATCCACCAACACTACTCCACCATTAGGGGATGTGTGGTGGAGTGGTCTTGCCACTGGCCTGGTAATCCAAAGGTCCCGGGTTCAAATCCCGATGTATCAATGGGAAGATATTATTGGGATGGAATTTGTGAAAGGGGTGAAGTCACAGAGTGTGAGGTGAAGCTGAACGGTCAGGCTATGGAGATCGTCAACTCGTTTAAGTATCTGGGCAGTGTGTTGAGTAAAGATGGGACTATGGATGAAGAGGTGCGGGAGAGGGTACAACAGGGGAAGAGGGTTGTAGGAACGCTAAAAGCAGTAACAAGAAATAGGGTGGTCAGTATGGAAGTGAAGAAGTCCTTGCATGACAGTGTGGTAATCCCTGACACTTACGGAAGCGAAGCGCATGGACGTTGGTTGAGAGACTCAGACCAAGAGTGAGAGCAGTGGAAATGAATTACTTAAGGAGTGCGTGCGGAGTTACATGGAGGGATAGACAGACTAATGAGGAAGTAAGAAGGAGGTGTGGTGGAGGTAGATGTGCTGGAAAGTGTGAAAAGGAACAACTTAAGATGGTTCGGCCATATGGAACGTATGGAAAGCGAGAGAATGACTAAGAGGGTGTACGAGAGCGAGGTGGAGGGACAGAGGGGGAGAGGTAGACCGAATATGAGGTGGAAGGATGGAGTGAGGAAGTACATGAACGAAGGCGGTGCTGGTTGGGGGGAGGGGCGTCGACTGACTGGGGACAGAGGTGCATGGGGGCGGTTCGTTCGTGGCCACCCCTTCGGGGATCACGGCGTCAGGCAATAGATAGATAGATAGAATTTGTGCTGTACCTAGTATCAGTGCATTACCACAAGCCCACCGAAACGTCAATAAAATACCCTCATTGTTCCCTGATTAAATAGCACTGTATGAATATTCCCATATTCAAAATATGCTATAGGGGTGCAATGCCTGGTGAGTTATCTGCTCAACAGGTGGCGTTGTGTGTGTGTAAGTGTGAGAGTCCGAGTGTAGGTGGTGAGACAGTGAAGCACGGGAACAAGACCTCACGGGCTTCACTGTTCATTGTAAAGCGGTGAATGTTAAGGCTCTCAGCCTATGCCCGAGAGGAAGTAAGTTGGAATATAGAAGAAAAAAAAAATCACCTCCACCATTACCATCATTCACCAACACTACTTCACCATCACCTCCACCATTACCTTCATCCACCAACACTACTCCACCATCACCTCCGCCATTACCTTCATCCACCAACACTACTCCACCATCACCTCCGCCATTACCTTCATCCACCATCACCTCCACCATTACCATCCACCAACACTACTTCACCATCACCTCCACCATTACCTTCATCCACTAACACTACTCCACCATTACCATCATCCACCAACACTCCTTCACCATCACCTTCATCCGCCAACACTAATTCACCATCACCTTCATCATTAGCTTCATCCACCAACACTACTCCACCATCATCTTCATCCACTAACACTACTCCACCATTACCATCATCCACCGACACTCCTTCACCATCACCTCCACCATTACCTTCATCCACCAACAGTACTTCATCATCACCTCCACCATTACGTTCATCCATCATCACCTCCAACATTCGCCTCATCCACCAACACTAATTCACCATCACCTCCACCATTAGCTTCATCCACCATCACCTCCATCATTAGCTTCATCCACCAACACTACTTCACCATTACCTTCATCCATCATCACCTCCACCATTCGCCTCATCCACCAAGACTACTTCACCATTACCTTCATCCATCATCACCTCCACCATTCGCCTCATCCACCAACACTACTTCACCATTACCTTCATCCATCATCACCTCCACCATTCGCCTCATCCACCAACACTACTTCACCATTAGCTTCGTCCACCATCACCTCCATCATTAGCCTCATCCACCAACACTACTTCACCAGTAACTTCATCCATCATCACCTCCACCATTCGCCTCATCCACCAACACTAATTCACCATCACTTCCATCATTAACGTCTGCCACACATTGATCTACCATTACTATACTTCGTGAATCCTCGAATATGATCAATAGCTCGATAGGTTCCCATCCGGCTCTTTGATGATCATTTAGTTAGCTTATTTCATAAGCTAGTTGTATTATAAGAATATATATACTAAATGCGCTATGCTCTCCTTCCTACCTATCCAACACTTTATACATTAAACTTAGTTTTTAATTTAAAAAAAAAAAAATGGTTTACTATATTACTTACCGGAATATACATATCCATATCAAATAATTATGTGTAGCTTAAATCGGGTATCACACGAGCACTAATCCGACCAACCAACTTGCATCGGGACGATCGACGTTGGTAATAATTAGCACACGGCATCATACTATCACCAACCAACTGCAGACGACACGGTGTTCTAGCTTCAAACCTGCTTAAAACACGCAATATTTTTTGTGTAATTGTAATAACTATACATAATCATATCTAATTAATGGAAATATATAGGAAATGTAAAACTTAAATGCTAAATATCGCTTACGGGAGGTTAGTATTTTGAGTTTGACAAATTGAAGGATTTCGCATCTACGGTTCCATATGTACTGCATTTTGTAAGGTGTGTACATAATTCAATAATCAAGGCCGTAGATGAGTAAACTAGTTTATTAGAATGACTACCTAACACTATTTACCAATCTGAATACATTGATAACTATGGCATTACAAAACAGAGTTCTCGGCGACGCAGACATGCTTGCTTTTGTTGTGAGAGGCTCGCATAGCCTACTCGTGGAGTATAACTCTGATAGCGCAAAAACCCTGCCTAACTATATTATTTTATAATAATCCTTTTACTACTGGTTGATCAAGAGCATATTATGGTTAATAGGTCTACCAGAGTGACTATGTGAAAACACACATGCTGATAACATAAAGGCAGGTAAGAATAATAAATGCGATATTAGCTACTCTTACTTATAAAATACCAGCTTTTAATATATCAATGCCTTAGAATTAGTATGTAATATACGGTATATATAAGACATAGCCTAACAATTACTCGGTTCTGTCTACATAACAAATGTATATTTTATATATATACTGTATATAAGACAATGGTTAGGCCTACAGTGTGCATTCGGCGATGAAATGCTTGGGATACTACTAATTGCACATTTAAATAGAATAACGGTATGCATTTTCATCTTACCTAGAATAATTTGTACGCAATGCTATAATTGCAGTCTATAATATATATGTGGGTTTAGTTTCTTAATTTCTATAACATTAAATACAAACTAACTTCGATAAACCTATCTCAGTTTATGGTAATCTATCCTGTAACGTAGTCTACATTATATAATTACTATTACACGTACACTATTTAAGTCAAACGAATGTATGCATAAAAATTAATGAACTAATATAACGCCGTCATAATTATGATACATTTAATTTAATCTGCTGGTATTGTGTAAAAGAAATGCAGCGAGTGAAACCTAGAGCTGAGGCTGCATGTAGTAGGCTATAGCCTATATGACAAGCAGTGCATTATGTATGAATAAAAATACTGTATCGGAAGTCAATTAACGACATGTGCTGCATATATAATATCACTATATATCACCGTAACATGTCTCCAAGGTCACAAATAAAAAATAAAGCATTTATAATTTTAAATAAGACAATATACCCCGACATTTCTGGCAATGTTTGCGGTATTTCGTGAGCATGACCATTTTAATCATCTTTTCCCGAACGTTCATGCTAGATATATTTATTTACGCTGTGTACTTCGACAAACTAGGCATTATTTCGTTAAAGAGAAGACTGAATTGCTTAGCATAGCATAATATATCGGTAAATACTAATGCTAACCGATTTATTTGACTACAGGTTGGCTACTTGGCCAACGGTTTTCGCTCACGACCGACGACAGTTGGTTGCTCTGATTGACGTCGGAGCAACACAATATCGGCAACAGATTGTCCAGATTCCAGTTGGTTGGCCAGATTAGTGCCCGTGTGATGCATTTTATAAGGTGTGTACATAGTTCAATAGTCAAGGCCGTGGATGAGTAAACTAGTTAATTAGAATGACAACCTAATACTATTTACCAATCTGAATACATTGATAACTATGGCATTACAAAACAGAGTTCTCGGCGACGTAGACATGTTTTTTTTTTTTTTCCCCGAGAGGCTTGCATAGCCTACTCATGGAGTTTAACTGATCGCGCAAAAACCCTGCCTAACTACATTATTTGTAATAATCCTTTTACTACTGGTCGATCAAGAGCGTATTATGGTTAATAGGTCTATCAGAGGGACTACATGAAAACACACATGCTGATAACTCAAAGGCAGGGAATAATAATAATGCGATATTAGTCACTCCTTACATAGAGAATGCTTGTAAAATATCAATACCTTATAATTATTATGTAATATATGGTATATTGTAAATATATATAAGACATAGCCTAACAATTACTCTGTTCTGTCTACATAACAAATGCATATATGAACTATATAAGATGATGGTTACAGTGTGCATTCGGCGATGAAATGTTTGGTAGACTACTAATTGCACATTTTAATAGAATAAAGTGGGTATCACACAGGCAGACCAACTGGAATCTGGACAATCTGTTGCCGAGATTGTGTTGCTCCGACATCAATCGGAGCAACCAACTGTCGTCGGTCGTGAGCGAAAACTGTTGGCCAAGTCGCCAACCTGTAGTCAAATAAATCAGTTAGCATTGCTATTTACCGATATATTATGCTATGCTAAGCAATTCAGTCTTCTCTTTAACGAAATAATGCCTAGTCTGTCGAAGAACACAGCGTAAATAAATATATCTAGTACGAGTTCGGGAAAATATGATTAAACTCGTCACATCACGAAAGACGGCAAACATTGCCACAACTGTCAGGGTATATTGTCTTATTTAAAATTATTAATGCTTTATTTTTTATTTGTGACCTTGGAGACATGTTATGGTGATATATAATTATATTATATCTGCAGCAGATGTCTTTAATTGACTTCCTATACAGTATGTTCATACATAATGCACTGCTTGTTATTAGGCTATAGCCTACTACATGCAGCCTCTCTAGGCTTCACTCGCTGCTGCATTTCTTTTACACAATACCAGCAGATAAATTTAAATGTATCATAAGTATGACAGTGTTATATTAGTTCATTCATTTTTATACATACATTCGTTTGACTTAAATAATGTACGTTGTAATAGTAACTGTATAATGTACGTTACAGGATAGATTACCATAAACTGGGATAGGTTTCTCTAGGTTTGTTTGTATTTAATGTAATACAAATTAAGAAACTAAAACCCATATAGATATTATATAATTATAGCATTGGGTACAAATTAGTCTAGAAAAGATGAATATACATAGCGTTATTCTATTAAAATGTGCAATTAGTAGTCTACCAAACATTTCATCGCCGAATGCACACTGTAACCATCATCTTATATAGTTCATATATGCATTTGTTATGTAGACAGAACAGAGTAATTGTTAGGCTATGTCTTATATATATTTACAATATACCATATATTACATAATAATTATAAGGTATTGATATTTTACAAGCATTCTCTATGTAAGGAGTGACTAATATCGCATTATTATTACTCCCTGCCTTTGAGTTATCAGCATGTGTGTTTTCATGTAGTCCCTCTGATAGACCTATTAACCATAATACGCTCTTGATCGACCAGTAGTAAAAGGATTATTACAAATAATGTAGTTAGGCAGGGTTTTTGCGCGATCAGTTAAGCTCCAGTTAATGCGAGCCTCTCGCAACAAAAAAAGCATGTCTACGTCGCCGAGAACTCTGTTTTGTAATGCCATAGTTATCAATGTATTCAGATTGGTAAATAGTATTAGGTGGTCATTCTAATAAACTAGTTTATTCATCCACTGCCTTGACTATTGAATTATGTACACACCTTACACAATGCAGTACATAGCCTAAGGAACAGTAGATGCGCAATCCTTCAATGTTTTAAACTCGGAATACTAACCTCCCGTAAGCAATATTTAACATTTAAATTTTACATTTTCTCTATAATTTCATTTCTTAGATATGATTATGTAGGCCTATAGTTATTACAATTACATACAAAATATTGCGTGTTTTAAGCGTGTTTTGAAGCTAGGAGAACACTGTGTCTTCTGCAGTTGGTTGGTGATAGTATGATGCCGTGTGCTAATTATTATCAACGTCGATCGTCCCGATGCAAGTTGGATGGTCAATTGGTTGGTCGGATTAGTGCTCGTGTGATACACGCTTAACGCTATGCATATTCATCTTATATTGGCGCTGCCGACTGGGAGGCTCTTCGGCAGTACTTCTTTGATTTCCCATGGAATGATTTCTGCTTCCATGGCCGAGGACCCTAGGAGAGTGCTGAACGCATTACCGAGGTAATCCTATCGGGCATGGAAGAATACATTCCATTCTCTTTCTCTCCGACTAATGCTAAAAAATCTTGGTTTACTCACGCCTGTTCTACTGCTGTCCGCAATAAGGAGGAAGCATTCAAACGGTACCGACGCCTTAAAACTCAAGACTCATTCTTCATATGTTTCTGCCCGGAATCAAGCCAAATCTGTTCTTCGACTTGCCAAACACTCTTTCATCAATAATAAATGCACTGAACTATCCAACTCTAGCTCTTCCCAAGCTTTCTGGCATCTAGCCAAAAAACTCTCCAACAATTTCTCTTCCTCGTCTTTCCCTCCCCTTTTCCACTCTGATGGCACAACCATCACTTCTTCCTCTGACAAAGCTAAACTCTTCGCTCAAACTTTTGCTAGAAACTCCACCTTGGATGATTCCAGTGCTATTCCTCCCTCTCCGCCCTCCTCTCTCTTACTTATGCCTAATATCCTAATCTCTTCTAAAGATGTACTTTCTACCCTCTCTGGGCTTAACACTAATAAGGCATACGGTCCGGACAGTGTTCCTCCTGTTGTTCTCAAAAACTGTGCTTCCGTGCTGACTCCCTGCCTAGGCAAACTCCTTCGTCTCTGTTTATCCTCTAACATCTTCCCTTCATGCTGGAAGTTTGCTCACATTCAACCTGTCCCAAAGAAGGGTGACCGCTCTCAACCCTCCAACTATCGTCCAATTGCTCTTATCTCTTGTCTTTCTAAAGTTTTTGAAACTATTCTTGCTTCCAAATTTCTTAAGCATTTCTCTTCTCATAATCTGCTCTCAGATCGCCAGTATGGCTTCCTTAAGGGTCGCTCTACTGGTGATCTTCTTTCATATCTTACTAACTCTTGGTCATCCTCCTTTCGGGACTTCGGTGAGACTTTTTCTATTGCACTAGACATATCGAAAACCTTCGATAGAGTCTGGCATAAATCTTTAATTTCTAAACTACCCTCCTTCGGTTTCTATCCCTCCATCCGTGCCTTTGTTTCTAATTTCCTTTCCGGCCGTTCCATAGCCGCGGTTGTGGACGGCCATTGTTCACTTCCTCACCCTATAAACTCCGGTGTTCCTCAGGGCTCTGTCCTATCTCCTATTCTCTTTCTAATTTTTATAAATGATCTCCTTAACTGTACCTTAATTCCCATCCATTCATACGCAGACGACGGCTCAACCTTACACTACTCCATTAGTTTTCCAGAACGCCCCAGCCAGCAATCCCTCAACGACAAACGTAATGAAGCCATAGAACTCTTAAATTCTGATCTAAATACTATTTCCAATTGGGGCAGAGAAAACCTTGTTAACTTTAATGCTTCCAAAACCCAATTTCTCCATCTATCTACCCGTCAGGATCTCCCAGCGGACTATCCCTTATTCTTCAACAATACAAAAATCAACGCTTCATCTTCTCTCAATATTCTTGGTGTCTCTTTTTCTTCTGCTCTCATTTGGAAGGACCATATTACCAGTCTTGCTAAGGCAGCCTCCCAGAAGCTGGGTGTGCTCAACCGTCTTAGGGGTTTCTTTTCCCCTGCACAGCTTCTTGCTCTGTACAGGGGCATAGTGCGCCCTTGTATTGAGTATTGTTCACATGTGTGGGGAGGTTCCTCTCACACCGCTCTCCTAGACAAAGTTGAAAGGAATTCCTTTCGTATCATTAACTCCCATCCACTCACCATCTCTCTGCAATCTCTCTCTCTCCGCCGCAATGTTGCATCTCTCTCGCTATTCTATCGCTACTATAATAATCAGTGTTCCTCAGAGCTATCCCAGTGCATACCACCTCCTTTACGTAGGGCACGTGGTACCCGTCTTGCAACTCAATCCCACCCCTACTCTGTGCAACTCTCCAACCCAAGAGTGAAACGTTACTCTCAAACTTTCTTCTACTCAACAGCTGAGCTCTGGAACTCTCTCCCAGAATCAGTCTTTCCCTCTTCCTATGACTTAAATTGCTTCAAACTCAGTGTGTCCAGGCATTTTGGCTCGAACGTCCCTTGATTTTGGCCCTGTCACTCTTTCAACTATGGGGGAGGCACTCGCTATAGGCAGTTATGCCTTTTGCCTCCCTCAATCACATAGAAAAAAACAAAACAAAACAAAAATCTTATCTAGACTAATTTGTACCCAATGCTATAATTATATAATATCTATGTGGGTTTTAGTTTCTTATTTTGATTATATTAAAAACAAACTAACCTAGAGAAACCTATCCCAATTTTGGTATTCTATCCTGTAACGTACATTATACAATTACTATTACAACGTACACTATTTAAGTCAAACGAATGTATGTATATAAATGAATGAACTTAATATAACACTGTCATAATTATGATGCATTTAAATTGATCTGCTGGTATTGTGTAAAAGAAATGCAGCAGCGAGTGAAGCCTAGAGAGGCTGCATGTAGTAGGCTATAGCCTAATAACAAGCAGTGCATTATGTATGAAAATACTGTATAGGAAGTCAATTAACGACATCTGCTGCAGATATAATATCACTATATATCACTATAACATGTCTCCAAGGTCACAAATAAAAAATAAAGCATTTATAATTTTAAATAAGACAATACACCCTGACAGTTGTGGCAATGTTTGCCGTCTTTCGTGATGTGACGAGTTTAATCATAGCCTATTTTCCCGAACGTTCGTACTAAATGTATTAATATTTACGCTGTGTACTTCGACAGACTAGGCATTATTTCGTTAAAGTAAAGACTGAATTGCTTAGCATAGGATAATATATCGGTAAATAGCAATGCTAACCGATTTATTTGACTAAAGGTTGGCGACTTGGCCAACGGTTTTCGCTCACGACCGACGACAGTTGGTTGCTCCAATTGACGTCGGAGCAACACAATCTCTGCAACAGATTGTCCAGATTCCATTTGGTAAAATATGCCTACGCTGGAGGAGGTATGTGCTTTACTGATAGCCTCCTAAATTAAATAACTTTTTCCTTGTCGTATATCCTATCTACCCACCAAATTTCGTGAACATCGGTTTATAACTTTTTGAGATATTGTTTACAGACAAACATACAAACGTAGGCAAAAACATAACCTCCGTCCAACTTCGTTGGCGGAGGTATCAATACGGAAGACGTGAAAAATGCTGTAACAAAAACATAAAACAAATAAGATGATATCGAAACAATAAGGAACATGTTGGTGAATGCTGCAAGTTATAAGAAGCAAGACAACAATAACGAAACACTAAGGAACACGTGGATGAATGCAGTAAATACATAACCACCACATTTCCTTCTTAAATACGCATAACTAAAACGCTAAGACAGTTTATCCTTCAATATCGTCTATATGGGCCTAGCCTAATCATTATAGTTTACACGTCAAATGAAGCAGCCCGTTAATGAAAAGCAACATCAAGCAAGGGTGGATTTGGGTATCCTGCTCACGTGTCCAAAATCATCTGGTAAAATCCTTCAATACATCGCTAATGCAACTTACCATTCCACACCACCACTGCATCGCCGGCCTGCCTCCACGCCCGAAGTTCACCCGTCTACGATAGAAGCACTAGCACAAAGTAAATAAAACATAGCAGAGAAAACACCACGCGTCCATATACTACCGAGGCGTGACAGAGAAGGAGAGACGGAGACAGGTGAGCTGATGAGGGTCAATATTACGCCGACACTATTATTCAGCCCTCGAGCTGTATAATAAGTATTGGCTTTTAAAATCACCAAAGACAACCGCTTTCTTCCCTCACCAGATGCACAAAATTGCACGAACAACTCTAATATGTCTATCAATAGAGTAATAATTAATATTTTAGAAGCGCGCGAGATACCTTGCTATTTGGAATATCCGGTATGACAAGACCCATCGGACACACATCCTACAGAAGCCAATATCAATGCATAACGCACATGTCTTGACCCGTACATCATTATGGACATACGGTGTAAACAAATTAACAGGGGACGATACCTTTAATCTATTAAATCTCACTTTAATTAATAGCAAATACGCCATATCTATCATCATTAGGTGCAAGGAATGAACATAATAAGTTAGCAATTTCATTATTATTACTCTATGAGAGTGTTTATGGTCTCTACGGTGAATATTGGTGCAAGCATATGTCATCATACGTCTGGCAACACGGTGCGGCCCAAGTTTCCTGCTCTCCCCCTCCCCCTCCCCCTCCCATTTCCCTCCCCACTCCCTACAGACTGTTTTACCATCTTTGCCCTTTTGAGACAACGTGTAATGTATTTCCATGTATGTATGAGTTCTCAATAAAGAATCAAATCAAATCCAAATCAACTCCCTACAGTTCACCCCACTCCCATCCTTAGGGCCTTGCTTAGACAAACTACTTGGTGGTGCCCTTCGGTAGGTCCATGTATTTTCGTTTTTAATAGGAAATGTTTGTATGCTTTCACACGAGCATCAGTGGCAGAGAAGCTTTCCACACGGACTGCTTTGTTTTGTAGTTTGTTGGTTTGTTTTTTCAAAGCCGAATCATGTTAAAACTAGAACAACCATCAGCGGATTTCGGACGACTCGAGGTGCAATAAGATTGTAGCAGCAACTGAGTGGCTGCTACTCGCCACTAAGCTGTATTACACGGTAGTCCGGGGCACTACTGAGTGGTCCGTTTGCAACCCCCCCCCCCCCCCCACCCCCCACACACACACACACACTTGCTGCCATACCTGCACCCCCACATACTGCCATACCTGCCCTACTCCCACCCCCTATCACCGTCGCCCGTTCATCCCCCCCCCCCCCCCCCCCCTCCACACACACACTTGCTGCCATACCTGCACCCCCCACATACTGCCATTAGTGCCATACCTCCCCTACTCCCACCCCCTATCACCGTCGCCCACTGCATAGCCAGTAGATGCGCGCTACACCTTATGCCTGTATTCTCCGCCACATAGGTTTCCATCTTTCCATTTCCTTTCATCTCCCTACCTTCTATCTGTATTGCGTGTTTCTTCTCTCCTCTTCTTTAAGGTGGTGTTATTCGGGCGATTTTTTCGTACATTTGTTTACGGGCAATTGTAGCTTGGCATCAATATCAAGGCTCTACCTGCCATTTAGGTGTCAATTTTTTTCCTGGCGAGCCATAGCGAACCGGTAATTTAGCGAAGGCCGGTATTTTTCCTACCGAACAATGTAAACAATTATCTCGAAGGGGTGTCTTGGGGGTATTATGGTTAATAGGTCTACCAGAGTGACTAGATGAACACACATATATGTTGATAACTTAAAGAAGGGAGGGAAGAGTAATAATGCAATAATTAGGCGGCACTCCTTACATAGGGAATGCCAGCTAATAACATATCAATGCTTTTGAATTATTATGTAATATATATTGTAAATTATATATAAGACATAGCCTAACAATTACTCGGTAATGGCTATATAAACAATGCAAATATGAACTATACAAGATGATGGTTACAGTCAGCAATCAGCGATGAAATGCTTGGTAGACTACTAATTGCACATATTACTAGAATAACGCTCTGCATATTCATCTTATCTAGAATAATTTGTACCCAATACTATAATTGTATATTATCTATGTGGGTTTTAGTTTCTTAAATTCTATTACATTAAAAAACAAGCTAACCCAGAGAAACCTATCTCAGTTTATGGTAATCTATCTTGTAACCTACAGTATAAAACTACTATTACAACGTACGCTACATAATTGAAACGAATGTATGTATAGAAATTAATTAACTATTAAAACAATGTCATTATTCTGATACATTAACATGAATCTGCTGGTATTGTAAAACATAAATACAGTGGGTGAAGCCTAAAGAATCTGCATGTAGTAGGCTATAGCCTAATGACAAACAGTTCATTCTCTATGAAATTATTGTATCGGAAGTCAATTAACGACATCTGCTGCAGATATATTATCACTATATATTACCGTAACATGTTTCGAAGCTCACAAATAAAATATAAAGCATTTATAATATTAAATAAGATAATATACCTCAACATTACTGGCAATGTTTGCCATCTATAATAAGATAATATACCTCAACATTACTGGCAATGTTTGCCATCTATAATAAGATAATATACCTCAACATTACTGGCAATGTTTGCCATCTATAATAAGATAATATACCTCAACATTACTGGCAATGTTTGCCATCTTTCGTGACGTGACCAGTTTAATCCTCTTTTCCTGAACGTTCGTACTAACTGTATTAATTTACGCTGTGTACTTTGACAGACTAAGCATTATTTCGTTAAAGTGAAGGCTGAATTGTTTAGAATAGCATACTATAACGGTAAATACCAATGCTAACTGATTTATTTGACTACAGGTTGGCGACTTGGCCAACGGTTTTCGATCACGATCGACGACAGTTGGTTGCTCCGATTGACGTCGGAGCAACACAATTTCGGCAACAGAGTGCCCAGATTGCAGTTGGTTGGTCGGATTAGTGCTCGTGTGATACCCGCTTAAGTAATAAAGGGTTATGAGAAACTTTGTTTTACAGTATATATGTATAGGCCCTATACAGTATGAATATGTTTTTCTGTACATAGGGAACATTACTGTTGCGCGTTGTTAATGGGTTAGAGTTAGACCAACAATCGAACGGCCATGGGCTCGATTCCCGGACGAGATGAAACTCGTCAGTTACTAGGAACCTGGATTAAGTGGACATTTATGACGTTCGTGTTTAGAAAATAAACTATGGTAGCGTGAGTTATAACTTGCAGCAGCCCCTGTTGAATAGGTTCACCTGAGTTATACACCACTAGTCTTAAGGACAATAATATGGAGATAAGCAGCGCAGCCAAACTCAGCCGAGAACACACTCCTTCACTTTACCTTTACTAAATACCTCATTATTATTTCCAAAATGTGATTGCCAACACGGGATATTTTATTAAATTTTCAACGAACACATTTCAAAGAAACGACATGCACAAGTTACAATGAAAAATTCTAAAGTGAAGTCAACAAAGGAAGTGTTTTGTTTTTTTCTTGCCGAAACAGATGTCAGAAGTTCTCGGAAAGAAAGATGAAGTGGTGAAGGGGCAGGACAGAAAGAGAACACAGAGCTCGAGGGTGTGCAGACGAGACTCTAAAAGGGCCCTCACACAGTCAGGAGTACCAGCTAGTGGGAGTCTAACAGGAGTCATTTGGAGTCGCTAGAGTTACTAGGAGTCATCGATTTTCACCGCGAGAGAGTGGGGGTCTAACAGTTGTTGTTGTTGTTGTTGTTGTTCCCCAAGCTGCCTGGCCGAACAGCCCCAAGGCCCCGAGCAATTCCAAGGCCATAACCGAGTGCCCCCACAGAACTCTCCCCGCCGACCACAATAAAGCCTGGGTGACCGAAGCCACTCCATGGCGGGGGGCTGAGGAGGGTGCGGAAACGCCCGGGAAACCAAAGCCCCACCCAGGGCCCTGTGCCCCTCAGCAATTATGAAGAGAAAGTTGAGGGGCAAGGGACAAATGTGACGCTTTGGCTTCCAATCTTGGTAGATTGGGAGGTCAATCCATGGAAGAGACACCGTCACTTGAGATCTAGAAAATATATAAGTTAAAGGAAAAGTCACAGTAAGCTATGGGTATGGCAGAGATTGCTCAGCTCTCACTCTGATAGACCAGCCCATCACCACATGACTAGAACACAATCCTCTCAGCATCAGCTAGGAAAGGCCCTAGAAAGCCGCCTTTGGCGGGGGGATAGCTCCCCTATTTCAACCCCTTTCGGGGTTGGGCACCCGCCCAACAATCTAACAGTAGTCACTAGGAGTCGCTAGAGTCACTAGGAGTCATCGATCTTCACCGCGAATAGGCCCGCGAGCCCGAATTGTCCCCTACTCCTAGTGACTTTAGCTCACACTCCTGACTGTGGGAGGGCCCCTTAAGGAACACAAAGGAGCTACATCCTCAATCTTAAGGGGAGCCAGACCTTTTTTCTGGAACCCCTTCTCCCTTATGCTTAGCCCCACTAGTTTTGAGATTATAAGACGTTCGGCCCATTAGTTTGGCGATTTTAACATCTTTCGCCCCATTTCATTGTCAATGTTAAGACCTTTCGTGCCATTTAGGTGTCGATTATTTCCTGGCGAGCGATAGCGAGCCTGCAATTTTATGAGGAACCGGCCTTCGGTCGGGACATTTTTCTACCGAAAAATTTATAAATTTATCTTGAAGGGGGGTCTAGGGTTTTTTTTCTAACCTTGATGGAGGTCTAGGGAGGAAACTAAAAAAATATATAAATAAATTAATTAATAGACCAAACAAACGGTCAGTCTACCCTTAAATGGCCAACATGTTTATAGGGTACACAGTTTAACTGAAACATACCAATTTTAGTCATAATATGGCACACACAAATTTATGATGTAAGATGAGAAAAAAGGTTATTGTATAACTGGCTTAAGAGTGTGGTAGGGGATCTACAAAGCTTTCCAGTGTAGCTGAGATAATATGTATATACGTGAGATGTTGGTTGGGATCTTAGACAAGGGAAAGATATACAATACTTGGACAAGGGTAGAGTGTGACACATACACCAATGTACAAATAAATACATAACTATATTTTGTTATGGGATGCAAACGAAACGAAATTTACGAATCTTTCTGATGAAAAAGGAAATAATGTACAATTTCGTCAACAAATATTTTACTATTTAATCTCTCTCTCTCTGTCTCACACACACACATGTTGAAAGAGTTGAAATTAATCTAGATATATGAAAAATCTAGAGATACAGTCAAACACCCACCACAAGGCAAAATAAAGAGGCGGAGGGACTTTATCAGGCCACAGCCACCCGACGTAATTGGTTTTCTGTTATAACTGTGGCAAACAGGCTATCTCTATAATGCCTGGAGTAGAGTCTTTGACCTTTAAGAAAAAACAGTATAGTACTAATGAAATAGTAAAAAACAGGGGCTAGATACATTTGGGGAAGTCAATTTTGTATTCAGAAGTAGAGTAGACAAAATAAGTTAGTTCAAATTAGGGAAGTCACATTTAGTTGTCGGATATCGAATAGACAAAATCCGTTAACTATGTCAAAAAGTACTGTACAATATTTAGCACGAAATAAAGTGAGATTGTGCTCTGGGAGGCAGGGGATGCTCAACCCCCACTCTGACAGGATCACCCCATCTCCTTGGCATCAAAGTTCTGGTAATAAAACGTCGACATATTCAGTAAATGCAGTGAGTGTTAATTAAATTCAATGGCGTCATCATTATTGGCTGAGCTGTTTTTCACAAATGTACTCAAGTCATCTCTAGCAGTTCTAAGATGGTGGTTCTTGAAATATGTCGCTTATTATATACAATATTACACACACACACACACACACACACACACAATAATACAATCTAATAAAACAAAAACATCTGATGATCATTACTGTAAAAGTACAATCGATAGAAGGAAAAGTGCACTAAAATATTTGCCTTCTTTGTGCAGCGGTATGATATTTGCCTTCTTTGTGCAGCGGTATGATATTTGCCTTCTTTGTGCAGCGGTATGATATTTGCCTTCTTTGTGCAGCGGTATGATATTTGCCTTCTTTGTGCAGCGGTTATGATATTTGCCTTCTTTGTGCAGCGGTATGATATTTGCCTTCTTTGTGCAGCGGTATGATATTTGCCTTCTTTGTGCAGCGGTATGATATTTGCCTTCTTTGTGCAGCGGTATGATATTTGCCTTCTTTGTGCAGCGGTATGATATTTGCCTTCTTTGTGCAGCGGTATGATATTTGCCTTCTTTGTGCAGCGGTATGATATTTGCCTTCTTTGTGCAGCGGTATGATATTTGCCTTCTTTGTGCAGCGGTATAATATTTGCCTTCTTTGTGCAGCGGTATGATATTTGCCTTCTTTGTGCAGCGGTATGATATTTGCCTTCTTTGTGCAGCGGTATGATATTTGCCTTCTTTGTGCAGCGGTATGATATTTGCCTTCTTTGTGCAGCGGTATGATATTTGCCTTCTTTGTGCAGCGGTATGATATTTGCCTTCTTTGTGCAGCGGTATAATATTTGCCTTCTTTGTGCAGCGGTATGATATTTGCCTTCTTTGTGCAGCGGTATGATATTTGCCTTCTTTGTGCAGCGGTATGATATTTGCCTTCTTTGTGCAGCGGTATGATATTTGCCTTCTTTGTGCAGCGGTATGATATTCACCCACAAGTAAAAACAAGGTTATAGTGTAAACGTTACTCAATATATGAATGATTATATCTCCGTATGATTGGTTTATTCCAAATATCCTTAAGTATATGCCAAAGTTAATAATATACTGTATACTGTACATAATGATATACTGTATACTGTACATAATGATATACTGTATACTGTACATAGGGAGAAACCTCACCAATTCCATGAAATATATGCATTTCATTGAATGAAAAATAACTTATTTTACTGTGTTTGTGAACTTTATTATGTGTCTGTGTATAAGAGAGTTCGTGTGTGATTGTGTGTTTGTTTACATATTTGTTTAAATGTATTTGTTTTGTGTTAACGAATGTGTTCAAATGTGAGAATGTGTGCGCTTATTTATTTGTTTTAGTTTAGTGTTCGTGTACGAGAATCCCCATATGCATACTATAGGAAGGCAGGATTCTCACCAACACCACCAATCATAAGAATAAATACAATCCTACCTAAAAACAAATAATGCAAAATATCCAAGTTAATGGGGTGCCAGAAGTGTGGGTATATTCAGGATGCGCTGGCACTCTTTCACGCAAGGCCTCTAGGGAATTTTATAATGCAACCCAATTATGGTTTAGTCGTGTACAGTCGGCCTAATAAGTCGTGTCTCCGGTGTCCTTACGTTTTGCTCGCTGTGTACTGTGTTGATGTCTGTCAGATGTTGAAGAGGGTGTATAAAGATTGGAACATATTTGTATATCGCCTTGGTAACGATGAATTAAAGCTTAGATAGTGCTGATACTAATTATTGATCGAAACATACTTGGTGCCGCGCCATCACATATTTGGCCGACTACACATGGCAAATCCGCATCTCCTTTGATTCACTCTATAATTCAGTACCGTCTCCACGTTCTTTATTTTGATTGAACTTTTACAGCAAGGTAGGTTACACAAATATAATTACGGTTAGATAAAGCTAGTTTGATTTATGCAGGTGTTGTTTTATGCACTTGCTAATCCAACAGTTCGTCGAAAGTCTATAATATGTAAACTAACGACAAATGTATCTATCTAGAGAATCCTCAATTGGTTTCAACCACATTTTAATTATAGTTCATTATTCTCGTTCGTAAGATTGTCAGATATTACATATTTATCTATGGAATTTCTATCAAGATTGTCACTAATGAAACTGGGTACACTACTGGTTATATAAGCGTTCCATAAAAATCAAACGCGTCATATATATATATATATATATATATATCATTATTATGTTCCCTCCACCAACCGACTTTACTCCTAAACTCAATTAATGAAATCAAATAAATAGGTTCCATATACATTAGACTGGAGTTGTTCAGGTTAGATCTGGCGACGTTGATTAACAAATGGGCTGTCATATATACGGATGTTGATCAGTGAGACCTCTGAAGCTCAATATACGGCAAAATTATTCGGTCAAAACAGTTTTAAGCATTCTGGCGTATGTGTATTTTCCATGAATAACACGTTTCATTTAGCTGACGTTGTAATGTATACAGTAGTTTTATATCAATTGGTTCAGGTTCCAAATACAAATTCAATTAGCTTTAATTTGAGTAAGGTAGCCTGGCTGACGCATAATTTATACCATATACGCGGATAGTCAGAATTAGAGTTGCACAAAAAAAAAGTGGCTCCCGTGATACAAGCCCCCCAAACTGAGCCCAGGGTCCCACTAGACAACTAAAAGATGCCGCCCCTCCATTATCAGGAAGTGTCTCGTTTATCGTGCCGGGTAAATTGGTTCCCCTCAACCTTGGGATGATAAGGGTTCACCTGAGGCCAAGCCAGGTCAAGGTCATATATATATTTGTGTTATGTGGATGAAGGAGGAAAAAGGCTGTGACGAGTGCCTCCCCCAGAGTTGAAAGAGTGACAGGGCCCAAATCAAGGTATATTAGAGCCAAAATGCCTAGACACACGGAGTTTGAAGCAATTTAAGTAATAGGATAAGGGGAAGATGGATTCAGGGAGAAACTTCCAGAGCTTACCTGTTGAATAGAAGAAAAATTGGGAATATCGTTTCACTCTTGGGTTGGAGAGTTGCACAGAGTAGGGGTGGAATTTTGTTGCAAGACGGGTGCTACGTACCCTACGTAGAGGAGGTGATATACACTGAGAGAGCTCTGAGGAACACTGATTATTTTAATAGCGGTAGAAAAGAGAGAGAGATGCAACATTGCAGCGAAGAGAAAGAGATTGCAGAAGATCGGTGAAGGTATATATGACTTTCAATAAAATGATTTATACTAATAATAATAATAATAATATTAATAACTATAACAATACAATGGAAACAACAAAATAAGGAGCAGACCAACAATATCAATAACAACAATGAAACAGCAATGATGATGACTAAATGCAATACTAATGAAACAAATTGCAGTTGTAGTGAACATAATAATGATGTACAGTCGCGGTAATTTATGCTTATACACTTTAAAGCCTCGATCAATTTAAAGTAACCTCCGATTCTTATTTCCTATGTGTATGAAGAAGACAAAGGGCAAAGCTGCATGTAACAAGTGTCTCACGAAGAGGTTGAAAGAGTGACAGAGAGCTAAAATCAAGGCACAGTATTGGTAATTTAGATGTTTTGGAAAGATGTCTGGTGTGCTTGTTAAGAGTGGTGAAAGGAATAGGATGAGGAGGTGTTGTTGTAAGAGTTAGCTGGACTTATCTCTATGTAGGTGAGGCACAAATAGAAACAGTGGGGGAAGCCAGGCAAATGAAACAGGAGTTCCAGCAACTCTATATATGCCTATGTGGCCTCCTCTGGGTACTGTCCTGCTCGATTGGTGCCTACAATCTCTCCAATCAAATGCAAATAATCAGGTAAACAATTAACCCAGCAAAGGCTGGACTATGGTATTTGAAACGTCCCGCCATCTGGAGGTATCTTGGTTCATTCCCGACGAAAGTTGTAATTTTATCATAAATATCGTTATTACTTATTCATATGCACCTATTTTATGTTTGATATGAAGATGTTAACATTTAAGAGCAATAAAACAAGTGGCAATACTATTTGGGGGGGTGAAAAAGACGATATATTATTGCCGACCGGTCCATTCATGAGGGAAGATCCGCGGCGGCATATATTCTCTCCCGAGTTCTCAAGCGACACTAACAGCTCTAAGTAGAAGTCTCTCTGTTGCAAGGATCTCTAGATGCCTCGCCCATGCTATAGAGGCCGCGGGAAGAAAATTTGCACCAAATATTACCCGATGAAAGGGGGAATAAGAGGAAAAATAGGTGATAATTGAGAAAGGGGGAAATGGGGGGGGGGGGCACACATGTAGGAATGGTAGCAAGTAATGTAGGGGATTATCTCACCTAATCACATATTGCTTTGTTTTCAGTGCCACAGGGGTGTTTTAAAAGTGTTTTCTTAGGCCATGGATCTTATGAGGACCTTTGCCTACCACCACCAAAACCTCTTATGAGGATGCTCGTCTTTCCCGGTTTAACAATATGGTTCAGTTCAGCACTAAGCAGCTTCAAAAACATATATATGAACATTCATAACCATGGCTGTATCTATAGGGATAATAATAAATATATTATAGATGATGATAATGATGATGACGATCATGTCGGATAAAGGCTTCACCTAAGGGTAGGGCAAGGTGAAGGTCACATGATGAAAAGAGAACAGTGTATGATAATAATAATGATACTACTTCTGCAAATATTATAACATAAATAAACAAATACAAAATATATAATAGTTCACACTAATTGACTGATAACGGTAATTAGGATTTATAATTTATAATGTTTTTGTAATACAGCAGTTCAGTTCCTGGAGTTAGAGTCTGCCACAGGTTTCGGGAAATGGCGCCGATACAGCTAGGTTACCGAGAGACTCTGCCAGGCATACCAGGTGATTACTCCACGGGCCAAGAACTCTATGGTGTGCTACTTGGTGACACGGCTTACAACTACGTATTTAATAGGTCAATGAGGGAATTATTGGTTAGTGACACGATGATACTGGTTGGTGACACAGCGTTGCTTTTTGGGACACTGCTGGTTTGTTATTGGTAGGTGATTGGTTTAGGGTTCTTCATTAAGGATAGAGCACAGGCTTCGCAATTGCCAACATCTTAATGTTCTCTGGTGGTAGTCATAACAAATTTATCCTTGCACAGCACGCTGCGGCCAAAGGGGTAAGGTTTGTATAGGGGTAATGGCTGGCTCAGCTTGGAAGTATGCCCGGTCTCCCAACGATCACCAGTTGACTTTTCAAAATCACAAATCTCTACATACAACACAAATGTTATAGTTAAATTTAATTTCCTTGCATGGTAAAAATAACAGCAATAAAATAATAATGATATGGCTAATGATAATAACACAAACAATAATAACACCCTTAAAGATAAAGTAATGATGATCTATATAATATTTTTGATTGTCTGTCTGTCTGTCTGTGTGTTCTTAATAGGCGGCCGCAGTTTTGGACCTGGGGAGCTGAAACTTTGCATGTGGGTGTCAATTGACCTGGGTCAGGTCATAGAGGGGGCGAGGCCACGATCGGAGGTCGTTTCGAGGCCGAAATTGAAAAACAAATTAAAACAAATTGAAAAAAAGGGCCGTTTGGGGCAGAAGGAGGCCTCCGATCGGAAAGGTGTATGGAACGAAAATTGTTCGCAGCCCCCCAAAATGGGGGTACGGATGAGGTCCGATCCAAAATCGGAGGTCATTTAGCGGCCGAAATCGAGGTCGCCGTTTAATGAGGCACAGGGAGGTCGAGGCCGGTGATTATGGTAATATTGATGATGGTGATTATGGTAGTAGTAGTGGTGGTGGTAGTAGTGGTGGTGATTATAGTGATTACCCGGGCAACGCTGGGTACCCCTGCTAGTAATGAATAATATGATGAAGTGGTGGTGATGAACACGATGATTATTGAGCCTGGTTTAACCTCTCTGTTGACTTAAATCCTGTGATTCCCGGGATGTTAAAGGGTGACCTGATTGCCAGACAGGTCAAGGCTGCAGAATTATAATAGAACAGCAATATATAATCACAATAATAGTAATAACAATTATGAATATGATCAAAAATAATATAACAATGATGAATATGATGCCAAACACAATGTCAATAAATTATATAATATTAAGATTACCAACACCAATAATATCCGTAGTAGTAGTAGTAGTAGTAGTAGTAGTAGTAGTTAAAATCACAATAGAAATACAACTACAATTACTACACCTACTTCTACTAGTGCCACTGCACGTATCACTACTACTACTAATAATAATACTGACAATAACAATAATAATGATAATAGTAATAATGACAAACATAATAATAACATACAAATAATAGTAATAATAATACCAACAATATACAGTATATAAGAGCAATAGTAAATGTAATATTAATGCCTACAGATAGCTAAATGTCTAGATTGTTTATGGTAAAACAATAAGAATAGTTAAGCCGTGACCATAACCAGTAAAACATTAATATGTCACCATGGGACAGATCTGAATCAGAACATAACAACATAAGAAAATGGGAGTCTGCAAAAAGCCGATCGGCCCTACAAGGCAGATCCCTGTCACACCCTACCCCAATTACTAGGCCCAATTATAGGCCCAACTCACTAATACCTTGAGTACTGATCCCACCAAAACGGTCAGCGATTAACACAAGATTACGGGGGTCTGCTGAGCGCCGATTGGCCCACACCTGGTAGATCCCCATCACACCCAACCCATCTCGTCCATATGCCTATCTAATTTTATCTTAAAGCTCCCTATCGTTCTTGATCCCACTATATCACTCGGTAGCATATTCCACCCATCTACAACTCTGTTACCAAACCAATATTGGCCTATATCTTTTCTGAAACGAAATTTATCTAATTTAAACCATTTGTTCGAGTTCTTTCGCTATCACTGAGCTTCAGGAAATTTGTCATGTCTCCTTTATTTGTCCCACTAACCCACTTGAACACTTCTATCATATCCCCTCTAACTCTGCGTCTTTCTAACGAATGTAAGCCTAATTTTTTCAACCTTTCTTCATATGGTAGATTTCTAATATTATGAATAATTTTTGTCATTCTTCGCTGTAAGGACACCAAAATTGGACAGCATAATCCATATAAGGTCTCCCTAATGACAAGTAAAGTTTCAAGATAACATCGGCAGTTCTGTTACTCACACTCCTTGAGATGAACCCTAGAATCCTGTTTGCCTTGTTACATACGCTTATACACTGTTTTCTAGGGTTCAAATCGTTGCTAACAAACACACCCAAATCTTTCTCGCAGTCTGAGATTTCTAATTCAGCATTAGCTAGTTTACATTTTGCATTAGTATTCGTCTTCCTTATCTTTAATATCTTGCATAATACAGCCGAGACAAGGTTAATTTCCATCAGAAATGGACCCCTAAGCAAGTAACCAGGAATAAAAACCCTCTTGCGTTTCCACCCATCCCCACATCAAATCCCATTCCACTGGAGAGATAGGACAGGTAATAGAGAAGGTTATGGTCGGAGGTGCACAACAGAGAGAATAGATTAACAGTGTGAGCAGAAGGAGAAGAGGTTAAAATATGTCATGGATGTTGGGCCGATCTCCAAGGTGGTTAGAGATACGAGTAGGGTGATGAGCTAACTGCTCCAGGTCAATTAAGAGAAAACAGATGTAGGCTTGTTCAACAGGTCGGTCCGTGAAATGAGAGTAGAGCCAATGGCGGAGGTGAACATTGAATTATAGAGATTTTTGAGGGAGGAGAAGAAGATAGTATGTATTGCATTTTCGAATTTAAATAATTGAAGAATTTGGGAAAGTCAGTAGAGTTAGGGAAGGGATAGATAGCACAAACATATTTAGTTTGAGAGTGACAGGAAAGTTTGAGCTAGAGAGTAGAGGATTCCAAAGATTATAAGTCCGGACAACGATAATAAGTTTCTTGTGTACATATACTGTACACTATATTCACCTTTATCTTGGAAATTCAGATAGAGAACGTAAGAGGAGACAGAGAAGGGACTACAGTTAGTCGCTTCAGACACCTTGGGCTCAATCATGAAAACAAGATGAGGTTTGCTGGAGCAGAGGTGGTGTTATAAACAGGGTAAGTTATATGAAAGGCCGCAAATGTTGCATAAGTTGATAGGAAGAGTAGCTAGCTGTGGTCCATGACATTTTGAGGGGTCATTATCCAAGGGACAATGTATGGGGCCATTTATGATCCCCCCCCCCCCTTCCGTCCCTCTCCCTGGGGACTGCGAGGCGGGATTAATTGTCGTCATTATAGGCTTCTTTGTGTGTGTTTGTGTGTGTGTTTGTAAACAAGGTTTGTTTGAAGTAAGGCAGGAAGAAATATTATATTGTGCTTGTGTGATGAAGTGTTAACCATCTTAAGATCCGTTTACGCATTTCTTTTCAGTTGTTTTGCTATTATAAGACAATTTGTGTTCAAATTAGAAAGTGTATGTGAAAGTCAGAGGGGTAATTCAGATAGTCTTTACGCATAACATTCCTACAGATGTTTCCCAAACTGTATAAAAACGTCTAATAATAGCCAGAATAAAATTTAAAACATGTATCATAATTTTCAAAGGGTTAAGAGAGGAAGTGTTTGTGAGAGCTAGGTGGATTCCGTAATATGTGTAGATGAGGCACAGCTTATATAAGAGAGGCCAAATACCTGAAACAGGAGATCCAGCAACTCCTTGTCACGTGCCTATAAAGCCTACCCTGGGTAATGCCCTGTTCGATTGGTGCCTCCAATCTCCCCATTTATACTCTGATAATTTTTAAGATGACGAAATTATAAACATTGAAAAATACCTTAAGTATTCTTACGTTCAACATGTTTACTGCTTCAGCACAATGGCTCATTTCTCGTATTTTTCTGGTTACCATTAGATGATATTACTTGGCATATAACCTTTATGATTCAAAGGGGTAAGTGAATCTAAAAAGAAATACTGTTATTGGTAGGCTACTGGAATGGGTTCTTCCGAACTAGAAGAGATGAAACACATTCATAAACACACATATTATTAAATACAACAAGGCGAACATAACGTAGGGAAATGCTTACAAGGTCTATCTAAAGTAAGGCAAGAAGCAATAATAATACAAAAACAACATACCTAGAATAGAGATCTTGACTGATTATCAGAAAATACAATAGAGTATGCTGAAAATGGTACAAAGAAAATGGGAGACACTCAGCATGTAAGAGAACTTAGGTGGGCCAACTAAATTGTATATACAGTATATCAAGGCAAGGTCGAAAGAATACATCTTGTACAAGTCAGATGTTGTGATTATAATAAATACTAATACTACAAGATAATAATGAAGTTACCAATCGCAAAAAATGGCAGAGGTTCCCGAATTTACAATCATAGGCCAAATGATAGAGTGGGTGTGTAGGCCTATTGTTTTCCCAAATGGGATCGATGGAAGACCGTTAATTCTAGTAAGGTTCCTGAGGAGGATCAGAACAACTAGATGAATAATAAACTCTTCCCAGGGGTGTGTGGAAGGTTTAGAAGGGAAGGATCTAGTCTCCTAGATGAGAAGAGGGAGTGATCTTGCTGTCGGTCCCATTTCTTTTTTTGGGGTAGACTATTATCTTCCTTGGTTCGCTTCAACATAGGTATTGGCTGGGGTATTACTCTAGCCTGGATGACTATGCAGCTGTCCACTTGAACAGGTTACTGATGATTCAGCCTTATGACAGGGGGACGCATATTACAAACAAGTTCTCGAGATACGTCGCAAATAATATCTAAATCCCTGTCTCCCTCCAATGGGTTCCGAGCCATTCTGTTTTTTACAACAAGACTGTGGACTCCCTCGCCAAGAACTTGCATTCCTTTCAGCATATCACTAGGCTACCCTACACACTATGAGACGGGAAGGTGATCCTTCGTGAGGCATTACAACAATCATTTAAACACGATTGGAAGGATATTATTGCACATACACGTTATGGCACCATCAAGGATGACTGGGTGGTTTGGCGGCACACTCGGTACAAATCTCCACCTCTCAATAAGGCCGCCACCCGACTTCGGCTGGGTCACACCCGGCTGGCGGCGCATATGCATCGCCTAGGTTTCCACCAGGATGGCCACTGCCAGCACTGCAATACCCCTGAAATGGTTCATGGTTTCTTCCTACATTGTCCTAGATACCATAGCGCCAGGGTCGTCTTGAGGGAATGTATTCTACGCCAGGGAGGACAGTTTACCATCAGGCATATTCTTGGAGGAGCAACTCTCAGCACCACCGCTCTTCATATCATCTCCTCTGGGCTCTCTAGGTTACTCGCCGCTACGGTGAGGATCCCCGACCTCTGATGACCTTCCTCCAGCTTCTGGTTCTCATCGTTCTTTGTCTTCTAAGCACTCCTCACCATCTACACTAATGTCCGCTAGAAATTGTGCCCCCTCGCCATGAACCTTAAGTCTTGTACTACTTGTGCAGTTATCTGGGGACTACATCCCTGTGGACACTGTGCATCGTTGTGAAGAAGAAATCCCAGTACAAACGTTTATCCCTTGACTGTCCGAATGAGAAGCAAGTTCTCCAAATCTGTCACGAATTGGACTTGTGGCTACGTCACACACAATAGACATTACAGCCTTTTGCAGATGAGGGGACAATTCAGTACCAGAATGGGAATAGCCACGAACCAATTCCCCAAATCTGTCACTAAGCTTAAGGGGAGACTGACCGTTTGTTTGGTCTATTAATTAATTTATTCATATATTTGTTTAGTTTCCTCCCTAGACCTCCATCAAGCTTAGACAAACACCCACTAGACCCCCCTTCAAGATAAATTTGAAATTTGTTTGTAGAAAAATGTCCCAGCCGAAGGCCGGTTCCTCTTAAAATTGCAGGGTCGCTATCGCTCGCCAGGAAATAATCGACACCTAAATGGCACAAAAGGTCTTAAAATTGACAACGAAATGGGGCAAAAGGTGTTAAAATCGCCAAACTAATGGGCCGAACGTCTTATAATTTCAAAACTGCTGGGGCTAAACATTAGAGAGAAGGGAGTCCAGAAAAACGGTCTGCCTCCCCTTAAGTCACAAACAATGACCGGACTTGTGGCTGAGCCACGAACAACAGCCAATTCAGTGTAGCTGGTGTCTGTATGCCAGTAGTGGTCTCTTCTTTGGTTGATACGTTTCAGGTGTGTCCTTTCCGGGCCTTCGGTTAGACTTTTTCTATTGCACTAGACATATCGAAAGCCTTCGATAGAGTCTGGCATAAATCTTTAATTTCTAAACTACCCTCCTTCGGTTTCTATCCCTCCATCTGTGCCTTTGTCTCTAATTTCCTTTCCGGCCGTTCCATAGCTGCGGTTGTGGACGGCCATTGTTCACTTCCTCACTCTATAAACTCCGGTGTTCCTCAGGGCTCTGTCCTATCTCCTATTCTCTTTCTAATTTTTATAAATGATCTCCTTAACTGTACCTTAATTCCCATCCATTCATACGCAGACGACTCAACCTTACACTACTCCATTAGTTTTTCAGAACGCCCCAGCCAGCAATTCCTCAACGACAAACGTAATGAAGCCATAGAACTCTTAAATTCTGATCTAAATACTATTTCCAATTGGGGCAGAGAAAACCTTGTTAACTTTAATGCTTCCAAAACCCAATTTCTCCATCTATTTCTCCATCCATTTCTTTCTCCGTCAGGATCTCCCAGCGGACTATCCCTTATTCTTCAACAATACAAAAATCAACCCTTCATCTTCTCTCAATATTCTTGGTGTCTCTTTTTCTTCTGCTCTCATTTGGAAGGACCATATTACCAGTCTTGCTAAGGCAACCTCCCAGAAGCTCGGTGTGCTCAACCGCCTTAGGGGGTTCTTTTCCCCTGCACAGCTTCTTGCTCTGTACAGGGGCATAGTGCGCCCTTGTATTGAGTATTGTTCACATGTGTGGGGAGGTTCCTCTCACACCGCTCTCCTAGAAAAAGTTGAAAGGAAGGCCTTTCGTATCATTAACTCCCGTCCACTCACCAACTCTCTGCAGTCTCTCTCTCTCCGCCGCAATGTTGCATCTCTCTCGCTATTCTATCGCTACTATAATAATCAGTGTTCCTCAGAGCTATCCCAGTGCATACCACCTCCTTTACGTAGGGCACGTGGTACCCATCTTGCAACTCAATCCCACCCCTACTCTGTGCAAGTACCCAAGAGTGAAACGTTACTCCAATCTTTCTTCTATTCAACAGCTGAGCTCTGGAACTCTCTCCCAGAATCAGTCTTTCCCTCTTCCTATGACTTAAATTGCTTCAAACTCCGTGTGTCCAGGCATTTTGGCTCGAACGTCCCTTGATTTTGGCCCTGTCACTCTTTCAACTATGGGGGAGGCACTCGCTATAGGCAGTAATGCCTTTTGCCTCCCTCAATCACAGTCCAAGCCTGTAATATTGAGGCTTGGGTTTGCTGCTCTGCTCTCTGCGACTATCCGGCATGGTCATCTGCGAGGAAGAGGGGTGCGAAGAGGGCTCCCTTTTGTGGCCTACTCGCTTGGCAACCCTACTGGCTGCCACTATTGTTTCTCTCTTTTTCATAGTTGATATCTTATAGACGTCTGAATAACATACTGTAGGCCTTTCTTTAACTGCGTTAAATCGTCTAATGTTAGCTACAATTATAAGTAATAAAGGTGTCATCGTACTGAATGGGTAAAATTAATATTCATTATTCTCAAGGGTTAACTTCTTGCAAATAGCAAAGTAGCCTCAAATGAACTATTAATTGAGTGTTTTTAAATTCCCAATAGAAAGGACACACACTACAGGCAAAATTTCAAGTTGTCCCTTTTTTCACACATATATATATATTTATCTTCAGGCAAGTAGTCCAATAACTCGAATGTGGGTTTGTATCTTAAGCATGAGTGAGTACCGGTAAGCATTAGCTAAGTAAAATGAGAGGAGTTGATGGAAATGAAACCGAGGCATCTGACCTTTAAAGAGAATGCCTCTGGGAATAATAACTGCCTGTTCTGTGTTAGAGGAAAGTGAACACATATGTTTTCCCCCATTTACAAAACAAATTCTTAGTGAAAACTGAAGCAATAAACAATGACAATATATAGCTGATTCATCTAAAATGAGTCTCAATATATTTCAAGGGTTCAATATGAGTAGTGCAATATCGCTATATGTGAATATGTATATAACTCGTACATGGAAACATTTACAATATATTTTGTATTTCAGGATTGTAAAGTCTCTGTAGTGTTAAATTATACCATACGAGCTCAAAAGCTTCTGACCAGCACTAAAGACTGCACAAAACTAGTGTATTCACGAGCAGGTAAAATATATTTTATGTCAAAGTTTATAGCATTTATAATGTATTAATGTGTGTATGTATGTACTCAGGCATATACCCCATAGCTGGGGGTGGCCGACTTGAGACAGAGCTCGAACAGAAACAGTATTTAAAGTTACAATTCTTAGGGTCTGGGAACATTTTCGCGTTCCCTCGTCCCTTAATCTGACTTGTCTAATAGGTGAATTTTACAAAGGGAGGAGGATTACTATCCCACTGCCCCCAGAACGAAAATTAGGACAGTAAAAGAGACAGAAAGAAGCGGCTAAGGTTAGGTAGAGGATGCTAAGCCCTCACCCAAGCATTTTTAATGAGTTACTAAAATAATTTAAAATAGTGGTTCTTAGTTGCTGCATCCAGCATACGTCGCGTGTTGAGGCGCATTGTTTAGCTTCTTTGGCTCACAGCCAAGAACATTTGTGTTCAGTTCCCGAGCAGGACGAGACAGATGAGATTTCTTCTCACTTCCGATGACTCTGTACACCAACCGTAAAACATAAGCCTGGAGTCAGTGGATATTTGTAATGTCCCATCTGGGCCTGGAAAGTGTAACAACCTGATCATAATGTAGTAGCCCCTGTGTACCAGGCTCGGTTAAAATGAGATGGTTCAAATTTTGGTAGTTTTTTTTGTTTTCGTTTTTTTTTAACGTTTCCTCCTTAGACCTCCAGCAAACTTTAAAAAAACGTCCATTAGACCCCCTTCTAGATTATGTGTAAATATTTTGGTAGAAAAATGTCAAAAATTACAGGCTCACTATCGTTCGCCAAGAATAATATCGACACTTAAAGAGCACGAAAAGTCTTAATATTGACAAGGAAATGGGGCGGAAGATTTTATTATCGGCAAACTAATGGGGATTTTTTTTTTAAATATGCAAACTAATGGGGCTACACATGAGGGAGAAATGGATCTAGAAAAACGACCTATCTCCCCTTAAATACCCACCACAGCTTCCCGCATAAGTATAACGTAACTATATTTTGGTATTTGAAAGCTTTCTTCTGCAAATGGAGATATCATCATACTTAACTATATTCAGCATTATTCAAACTTGAACATCTTTGAGTTTACTATGAAATGTGTATTACGAACACTGACAAAATAATCTACTGTACCTATTTTACACTCTTAACCAATGGTTTACCTTAGGCTTCCATTAAGTATTCGGTCAAATAAACCCTCTCCGACATATGACGCGATTTTGAGCCTATTATGGATACTTTATAGCCTTTGTTACCATCAGGGGTATTTAGAAACCTTTAGTTTAGTTACTTCAACCTCTGCAGTTGTCTTTGAGTTAGCTGTGGGCAGAAAACAAATTTTGGAGAGGTAATTATAAGAGTGAGAGAACTCTATTTCTTATTGCTAATCTGGCAACCTCTGCGTCATATGGGCGTGAAAGGGTTAATATATGAACGCAATACATGTACAGGACTGCCCACGTAAGCTAAAGAGAGTGAAATGTGAAAGTATAATATATGGGAATGTAAGAATAAAGAGATGAGTGTAAGAGCAGGAAGGGAGGAGCCTGAAGAGATAATAGTAATGACAAAGAATGGCGTGAGTTGAGAAGAAAATGTCTGAGAAAAGAGGGAAGATTAGAGGACGAGAGATTATATATTACTATAATTAAGAAAAGGAGACTGACAAGAAGGATATATTAGGGTCTGTTTGAAACAAGATAATGGACCTAAGATTACTACGTAAGGAGGAGGGAATGATGAGACAAAGTGTATCCCATCATAAGCTAAAGTGTTTATCTAAGAAGAGAGTCGGATCCATATACGAAAAACTGTGTTAATACCTGAAATTAAGATGATAATCCCTGTTATTAGTTAGGAAAAGTAAAAGAGAAAAGGAAAGCAGAGCAGACATTTTTGTTTTAATATACTCAATAATTAATGGAAGAAACATAGAAGTATAGCAAGCATTCAGAATATACATTATACAAATAACTAAACTTAAACAGTAAAAGGACAAAATACAGTCCGATTAAACATGAAAATTTATTTTTGAAAATTAATACTTGAAAAGAGAAACAAGCAAGTACAAACTATATTTCGCATACATACTATAAATATGTCAGTGTCGTCCATTGTCCCGGTAAAGAACAGTGTCAGTGTCACCAATTATAGCTCATGTGTTATGCACAAATAATTGAGCTCGGCAAAAATTACCGTAACAATAACTTCGTATCATCAGTTGGCAAGCGTCGAACAGAGAAGGACATACATTATATATGTTTTTGTTTCTATGTGGATGAAGGAGACAAAAGGCAGGTTTCCTGTAACGAATGTCTCCCCCAAAGTAGAAAGAGTGACAGGAGCAAATTCAGGGGACGTTGGGGACATAATGCCTGGACACACGAAGTTTAAAGCAGCTTAAGTCATAGGATGAAAGAAAGATTGATTGAGGGAGAGAGTTCCAGAGTTAGCTTATTGAGTAAAAGAAAGACTGAGCAAATGTTTCAATTCTTATTTTGGAGAGCTAGACAGACTAGGAATTATTATGTTCTCTCCACCAACCAACTTTACTCCTAAACTAAAGGGGACTGTGTTAAAAGGCGGGTGCCTGGCACTTTCCAGGAGGGGGTGTGCACTGAGAGAGCTCTGAAGAACACTGATTGTTGTAATAGCGATAGTAGAGTGAAAGAGATACAATATTGCGGTAGTGTGTAGAAAGAGATACAATATTGCGGTAGTGTGTAGAAAGAGCTTGTAGGGAACTAGTTAGAGGAAGTGAGTTGATGAGACGAAATGCTTTAGACTCTACTCTTTCAAGAAGTGCTGTATGGGTGGAACCTCCTCACACATGCGAACAATACTCAATGCAGTGGCGCACTGTGCCCCGATATAGAGCAAGGAGCTGTGCAGGGGTGAAAACCCCAAGGAGACTGTTGAGCACACCTAACTTTTGGGAAGCTGTGGTAGCAAGAGTGGTAGCCAATATAATTTTTCCAAGAAAGATTGGATGAAAAAGATATACCTAGCAAATTGAGAGCAAATGAAGGGTTGATTTGTGCATTGTTGAAGAAGAATTGATAGTCTTGCGGAAGATTGCGATGGAGAAATAGAGAGAGAAATTGGGTCTTGGAGCAATATTGTTCCTCACATATACGCAACATCCACCTTTGGCTTGAAACTGAAGATAGGGATAGTAAGAGGATACAAAAAAGGGTTTGCTATCAGTAGTCCCAGACAACTGGGTTTCGGTGAGAAAGAGAATATCAGGGTTGACAGAGGAGCGGTAGCGTACCACAGAGTGTATCCATACAATAGACTTATCACATAAAGAGACAATAAGAAGCAGGACAGCATATAATCCCTATATAAGGTATGCAAACCAAAAGTTTCGCTCTACAAACAGTGACCCCGTACGAGACACAGCGCCCGTGTCACCATTGATACCTCACTTGTTAGCTCACACAAATATCGGGGCCAGGCAAAAATGCGCTGGACACTATGCTGCAGGAAATAATTGATGCTATGAAAGATGTGTGCCAACAAATATTAAATTGAAATTAATAATTTAATACGTGTTAATATTGAGGCCAGTGAAAGAAATCATACAATCTATAAATATGTGTTAAGCGTTATTTTTAAGTACGGACATAAAAGTTATATACTTTTATAGAAAACATGAATGGTGCAGGGAAAAGCATTTTACTGTCAAAAATAATGTTGTGGAAAATACAATATGCGAGGGAGTACGTGATGATGTCCATGTATTGGGAGATGATTGAAAGGTCAGGTTACCAGAAGAAAATGAAACCAATAATGTTGTGGCAGCAGATTGAGAGGAAAGGGCAAGGTCATGGAAAAACTGTCTTCATTATATTGTAAACGAATTAATTCAGAATAGGAAAAGATTGTGGGAGTCCAGCGGTTATTTAGGATAGTGCGTTAAGGGAGCCCACCTAATTTTTTTGTTCACTCTCTCCCTCTTTCTCTGGGTTGTATTCATTCGGCCCCATTCAGCCTACTGTTTTAAGACTTTTATCCCCATCTAGGTGTCAATTTTTTCCTGACGAGCGATAGTGAGCCAGCATATGTTTTATGTTTTTTTGTCAACAGGTTAAAATTTTACATTTTTCGATACAAATATTTCTCCGGCGAAGCCGGATTTCTCCTTATAAATAGACACATAGATGGGGATAAACGTCTTAAACCAGTAGGCTGAATGGGGCCGAATGGACTCAAGCCAGATAAAGAGAGCAAAAGAAGCCAAAAAAGCAGGTGACCCCCATTAACCTTAGATTCCCAAAAGTAATTTTCTAAGCTGAACAAATCTACTACCGTTAGTCTACATAAACAGTAAAATGGTACAACTATACTATAGAGGTTATTTTCTTTAACCCCTTATTGGCGGCGCATGACATATGTCGAGTGAAATAAATTTGGACTATGTGGCGGTGCACGACATCTGTCGACCGCTATTTTCAGCACGTAATGTTGCTGAGAGAGAGCTGAGCGGTGGGACGAGCGTAGTAACCTTATGACCGCTCCGCACGACCACCGTGGACCTACTGAACTGTATCCCACCTTCTTCCCCCCTCTCTCACTCGCTACACAGGGAATTATGTAAGGAAATTAAAAAAAATTATAGGGTTTTAGCACTCGTGTTGCACGATCGTTGCAAGAGAACCAGTGGTCGTACAAGGATGGTTCGGGTGTCATTGGAAAGCTCTGTTTACGCCCTTTCAGTGATAGATACTTGTTTTACGCTCTGGATCTTATTTAGGCATGAAAATTATCACGTAAACAACCCTATTTAGGGTAAAAATCCCCCGCTGGGCGCTACGGTCAAATAGACCACCTAGGCCGCCAATAAGGTGTTAAGGGAGCCCACCTCACTTTTTTCTCTTTCTTTCCCTCTCTCTTTGGCTTGTATCCATTCGGCCCCATTCAGCCTACTGCGTTAAGACGTTTACCCCCATCCAGGTGTCAATATTTTCCTGACGAGCGGTAGCGAGCCAGCATATATATATTTTTGTTTTGACAGCAAGCTAAATTTGTAAATTTTTTGATAGAAAAATTTCTCCGGCGAAGCCGGATTTTTTCCATATAATGCTCCATATCGCTCGCCAGGGAGAAATCAACACCTGGATGGGGATAAACGTCTTAAAACAGTTGGCTGAATGGGGCCGAATGGATACAAGCCAGGGAAAGATAGAAATGGAGAGAGAGATAAAAAAAAAAAAAACGGTGACCCCCCTTAATCCCACACAGTGAGGGAGGAAGATAAGCCAGCATCATTATTTTGCATATGCATGTTCAACTTTTTGTATTCCCTATTTTTGTGTGGACAATGTTGCACTTTGCTCCGCCCTGTCCTTGTATATATACTGTTAGCATTGGAGGCCGACGGTACCTGGCGTATGCGTAGAGTTCTAAACGAGCAAGGAATCCGTTCACTCCACTTGGTCTTTGAGGCCGACAAGACAGGCTCTCTGTCGCTGCCCAGAGGTTCGAGTTACCACCATATCCTTGGAGGCCAAAAGGCATATTTTATTTCCTTGGACATTTGGTTAGTCACAATAGATGTCTAAGTATATTTTGACACTCCAATTTCTCACAATTGCAATATATTCCGTCTAAGAAACGTATACATATACATATATATGTATACAGTATATATTTGTTTTTATCATTGGTTTTACATTGACAAGTAATTACCTCTTACCATTTTCAGACTAATTAGAGACCATCTGATAAAATACCTGATGTGACATTAATGTTTTGATCATTATTCGAATTATATCCGAGAATATCAGTCTGTGATAACATTAGGACTTAAACATTTAGGGGGGATGGGTCGTTTTTCTGGCTCCCCTTCTCCCTCATGTTTTGCCACCTTAGTTTTAAGATTTTAAGTTTTTTGCCCCATTAGTTTAGCGATTTTAAGATCTTTCACCCCATGTTTTTGCTAATATTAGGAAATGTCATGCAACTTAGGTGTCGATATATTCCTAGTGAGCGATAGCGTGCCAATAAGTTGAGAGAAAGCGGCCTTCGGCCTGGACATATATCCATCGAAAAATTTACACAGTTATCTTGAAGGGGGGTTTTGGGAAGTTATTTTTTAGGCTTGATGGAGGTCTAGGGAATAAACTGAAAGATAATAAGATAAATAAATAAACAAATATTAGCGTCCATCTCCCCTTAACCCCTTCTGTACCGGTGACGTCCTTTTAACTTTATTCTGGCTACTATTAGACGATGTTATTCAATATAAAAGTGGCCTACAGCAATTAATAGGCTTCGAACTATCTACCTTAACCCTATTTACTAGCACAGATCCTTCTTAAACTGCACAAAATATTCTAAATATAGCAAGTATAAAATTAAAAAGACGCCATCGGGACAGCAGGGGTTAAGGGGAGATTTCCACCTGGAGGATTTTTTTCTGAACCTCTTTCTCCCTCATGTTTAGCCCCATTGCTTGTGAGATTTAAAGACGCTTGCCCCATTAGTTTGGCGATTTTAAGAACCCTCGCCCCATTTCTGTCAATTTTAAGACCATTCGTGCCATTTAGGTGTCGATTTTGTCCTGGCGAGCGATAGCGAGCCTGTAATTTAAGGGGAACCGGCCTTCGGCCGGGACATTTTTCTACCGAAAAATGTACAAATTTATCTTGAAAGGGGGTCAAGGGGGAGTAATTTTAAGCTTGATGGAAGTCTAGGGAATCAACTAAAAACCTCCCCTTAAAGAGTGTTAGAGTAGCCGCCCTACCTGTTAAGTCGTGGTAAGCTTATGTGGAGGGTCCTGCGGGTGTGATTATATATGTATGTTAATTAGTTGGGAGGCCCATAACAGCTACCAACCACACCACTACTACCAACAACCTAACAGTAGGGTAAAACAAAACATAAACTTGATTTGTATGTAACATGTGTGATGCACATAAATAAAAGGGGATGTGTCGGATGGTTGAAAGCCACAGTTGCTCGCGCGTTTGGGGCTAGCAACACGTATTATGAAAAACATGTATCCTCCTTCATTCACTGTCCCCCCCTTCACTCACTCAACCCCACAATTTGCCGGAGGATAACAGGTTTTTCACAATACGTAGACGGAGGTCTTTAAAAAAAAAAATTAAAAAAACACCTCTACCACAGCTAATACTACCACTAGGCTAGACATCTTGAACCTTAAACTCTGAAACTAAAAAAGGGCTAGAGCAAATGGACTGTAAATCTCCACACCCATGTCCTCGCCGAACCTCCCCAAATGGTAAGAATATCAGGTCGATTACCCTGGTCGATTTGTATTTATAGAAGTTTTAGTCTATTTTTTTCCAGCTGATGGTAAATTGAATTCCTTAGTAGCTGATTTCTCGATACTTAATGGAAATATATGAAACTGCTATGGCTGTGTGTCGTATTAATGCCAAGTTTTCATAATTAACATCATATTTCGCTACAAAATCTACCTTATAACCCAGTAAAAAAAGAGAGAACACGTCAATTTAGTCTCAGCTAGAAAACAAATTGACTATAGTGATCATGCCTTTTGACCTACATATAATGAATAGACTATAATCTCAGTAACTGCTGAGAAAATGGCCTGGTTTAAGGGGGGTGACCTACTTGTTTTCTCTCATTCTCTGGCTTGTATCCATTTGGCCCCATTCAGCCTACTGTTTTAAGACGTTTATCCCCATCCAGGTGTCATTTTTTTACTGGTGAGTGGTAGCGAGCCAGCATATTTAAAAAAAAAAAAAATTGACAGCAGGCTAAATTTGTACTTTTTTCGATAGAACAAATTTCTCCGGCGAAGCCGGATTTCTTCATATAATGCTGGCTCGCTATCGCTCGCCAGGAAGGAATCGACACCTATAAGGGGATAAACGTCTTAAAATAGTTGGCTGAATGGGGCCGAATGGATACAAGCCAGAGAAAGAGAGAAAAGGAGAGAAATACAAAACAAAACAGGTCACCCCCCCTTAAGGCCTGTTCCTCCAAAACTACAGGCTCGGTACCGCTCGCTAGGTTAAATATTAGACACATATGGCACGAAAGGTCATAATATTAAATGGGGCGAAAGGTCATCAAATATGCAAACTAATAGGTCAAGCGTCTTCGAATCTCAGAACTAATGGAGATAAACATGAGGGAGAAGGGGTTCCAGAAAGCACGAAATATACCTCCCTTTTAAACAATGTAACTAATTTGTGGCTCATAATCTACGCCTGGCTTACCCTATACCAATGTGCTGAAACAGGGAACAAACTATGTAGGCAGTTAAGGCATACAAAAGATAAATTGCCTACACGTAATTAAGCTGTCAAGAGAAAATTATGAGGCTTCGTAAAATTGTTTCTACCCATTTATTAATTTCCTGTATCCTGCAAATTTTTTATTTTTATTGGACAAGCTATTATATTTTACTCCCCATGTATGTATATATATATATATATATATATATATATATATATATACAGTATATATACTGTCTACTCGTATATATTAACTATGATTGTCAGCGTCAATTGTTTACAAGGTGGGTAGCAAACATGCTTCTCATGCGAGCGGCCTCGGGTTTGATTATCTTCAGTTAATTATTTGTTGTTATTATATATCTCTATGGCCTCCCAACCCCTCTGTGTAATGGCACACATTAAAGGTGTAGTTAACCTGAGTTAGTTTTAAAATGTTATGTGATTAGCATGATCGAGCTGATTACGCTGGTTACAAACTACATTCACATCCACAGCCATTCTCACTTCTCAACTCAGTGAAATGGGATGTTATTTTAACACAAAAATAGTTTATATCGGCTCAAATGTGTTTAGCTCTTGTTCAACATTTCTCGGTATTTTCTGTATAACCTTGTATATATTCCTTATATCTTTGTTGGTTCTCACAATTGCTTAGGTCGTATTGCATTAAATGTAGACACGTCCCTTTCAAAAAAAAACATTTCCTATTATAAAATATCTACAAAATCGCATAGATCTTGTTAGTCGTTTCACCTTTATTATAAAGGGAGGAGTATGTGTGTGTGTGTACTTATGTAGGTGTTATATGTATCGTTGGAATGGCTGTGGATGTGTGTAGTCTGTATTTTGCCAATTGGCGACATCGGAAGTGTGTGTGTGTGTGTGTGTGTGTGTGTGTGTGTGTGTGTGTGTGTGTGTGTGTGGGTGTTGTCATTGGTCTTTCATCTCGGCTATATTTGTTGAAGAAGCAAGCATTTTTTTATTGGTGATATTTTCTGCCTTTCAATGAAGACCTTGTCGTCAACTTTGGTTCAAAAGCATTCCTGTAAATGTAGTGCTATTATTACCGCAGTTATAATGGTCCAACTTAGTGTGGGTGTCTCTGCTTTTGTCCCATACCACAATACCTTAACTGGAAATTGAAAAGATAGTATGTAGACTGGTTACCCAAATAGGTTTATTATTTTGTTTTGCACGGATGGATGGGACTCATTAGCCTTGGTCGGCTACCCATCTATGGGAGACAACCTTATAACAATTTGAGTGGATGGAACTCGTCAGCCTTGGTTTGCAACCTGCCTAGGGAAATAAACCTTTTCAAATCCGTACTGTTCACCTAAGTCCTAAGGGTAAAGCGGTTTAGTGGATGGACTAGCTGCACACCACTGTAAAAAATAGTGGTAAAAAGATACATAGAAGGCCTCGGAGTCGTCAGACCCTAAATAGAGTGGGCAATCCTGTAAGTCCTTAAATACACTGGCACGGATTGTCCTTCTCACAGGGGATAGGTCTGTTTGGGGGAGTTTTGTGTATGACCACCCTTTTCAAGGGGAGTAAGGCATTCGACAATAGATGGATAGATAAAATTTGTTTGTTAGAATTTGTGTTGACCCGTCAGGAACTTTAACGACACGAGTTATGTGCATTGCATCTTTGTTATACTATAATACAGACAAGCAAAATGATAGGCGGTATACAGTATGTTAGGCTGCGTTTGTCATGAAATGTTATTTGTCTATTTTCCGTTTGGAAACCTATATTTTGGGTGTGGTAACCAGCTTTGTTGATATGGGCTGCAACATACTGTCCAGATCATCCCAATTAATCTTCGCGAGTATTAATCTCCAAGGCCGAGAACCAACCTAGCCATTACAATTAATCCAGTGTGCTATGTGGCTTGGAAGCCAGCTGACCAAGTCGGGTATCAACTTTGGCCAGATGATTCGGTCAGAAATACTAACGACATGGCCACCACAGAACGTGCTATATAGGAAGTCAATTTCAAGTCCCTTTTCTATGTTGAGCAGTACTTAAAGAATAGACCGAATGTATAAAAAACACCATCTGAGGAGGAGCACTTTATTGACATCGTTTCGCAGAGAACTTCTTCAGGTCACTGATGAAGCTATCTGCGAAACGTTGTCAATAAAGTGCTCCTGTTTTTGTATCCATCCCTTTTCTATATCTCATCTAGCAAAGCTAATGCTTAGAGGTATGATACATAAAATGGGAGACAATCTAGTTACCGGTATTTGCATCGTAAATGTAACTAAGTTTTATTTTAATATTTAATATAACCTTAGTGATTAATACTTTCCATTATCATCTAATTAAAAGGGCCCAACACTTTGTAATCACTATATCCCCCTATACTTTACTGTAATTTATGCAAAACGTTGAAGATATAAATTAGTCTGTCTTCACGGTGGCTGCCCCTATGATGGAAATTGAAATAATTGGAAGCCACAAACAGGAACCCACTATCTTTCTAGCTAAGGACGATCTTCAGGCTGCGTTTATAACCAGCATTCTTCCAGAATTTCCTTTTTCAAGCAACCCAGAGAAACCATGGACACAGCCAGCCACGTCTAGGAATGTGTCGCCCACCAAATCCTTGCTGACATATCATGCTTTACAAGAATGACAGTCTGCAGCTGTATAGGCATCATGATGAAAGTTGCCCTGCCGAAACTGTCTTAATACTTTATACGAAGTCAGTTAAATGTTTGTATTAATGAGTAGGTGAGGTCTGAGCGAATCAACATTTATCTGGAATCGCTTTGTTCGTACACCCGACTTGGCCCGAATCTTTGAAGTGGTAGGGAAGAATTTAATTTAGGGACAGAGAAAATATGAGCGAAAAATACTCGACGTGACGAATAATTTCCGACATAGAATGATTAATGGAGAGCAATTAAAAGCCGGGCGAGGGTTTGGCCAAGATTCTTCCCTTTATTGCCACGGAAAAGGTTAAGAATCCAATATTTATGAAGCTAGCGGAAAGGGTCGCCCCGTAATTGGTGCTTTGTTCCAATATATAAGTTAGATTTATGCTTTTAAATCGATCAGACATATTGTAAATGGACAATATACCCCATACAGATGCTGATGAATGGCAAAAGGTTATATGGTTAATGTTTTAAAATTGTTCTCGCTGTAATTGTTGCTTTGCTGAAATATGTGTTATATAATCGAATACACATATTCTATAATTGCACTAATGGAAAATGGAAATGAGCAGCTTCCCAAATAATTATATGATTAAGAGTGCAAATTGACATCAACAAAAGAAAACGGGTGGCACCATATTGTTGTTACTATGTTAAAAAAAAAGTAGGTTGGTTTTCGCATTATATACTAAAATAAATTGTATTTTTTAATAACTAAACTAACATATATATATATATATATGTATACACTATACAGATACCATTCACATTTGTAACAAGATATGTAAATTTGTGAAGGTTACATAGGATATTCTTTATATTATATAATCGAACATGGATGCTATATTATTGCACTAGTGAACAATATAAATGTACAAATGTTGCTGAATAGGGTATGGGTTAATTTTTAATAATGCATTAGAGTAAGTCACGCCGTAATTATGAAGGTTCAAATAAATTGGTCAGTCTTTGCGTAATAAGATTATTCAAATATTGAAATTAGATTAGTATTATTGTATAGTATAAATATATAACTGCCATTGATATGGTTATATATCTATTTGTATACGTAGTGGGGTCGTATCGAATATATAAGCTAGCAATCTCTCATACTCATTAAAGTCGAATGAACCTTTTAAAGATTCTCAAAGTTTTGTTTTGCTTTGTTTATCCATTTACTTACTTAATTGCTTCCCCTCTCTATATCTGTCATTGGATTGTTGGCTTCTCCTCACCCGATTCATGCAGATCGTAATTGGCTATTGACTGACTGTAATATATATATATACAGTATATATATATATATATATATATATATATATATATATATATATATATATATATATATACTGTATATATATACCGTATATATATATATATATATATATATATATATATATATATATATATATACTAGTATTATTGTTATTAATATTATTTTGTTTATTATATTTATGTATTTATATTTTCTTTGGAGGGGTGGGGTGTGTCATGGTTAGTAAATAGTATGGCTGCTACAGTTATCTCATAGTTACCTGTAGCTTGAAAACGTTCATATATATAATGACATTTACATTCAATTGGCTGTAATAAGGAACAAAACTATCAATCAAAAGGTTTTCACATTCCTTTCATTACAAAGGCGAGTTAATTGAGTCTTGGTTATGATGTTATACTAACCTAGGATTTTCAAGAGTTTTGTTATGAACTTCAACACAATCTGTTTTATATGTTTCAACGTTTTTTTTAAACGTACATATGAGATTTTACTTGAAACTTAAACTCCAAAAAGGTTATAAGCAATAGCTAAACAAGGCTTAATACATTTAGCATTAACCTTTCAGAATATCATGGCGCCTTTCTGCATTACATTGTTGGCTAATATTACAGTATATTGTTAGACTCACCTGAGGAAGAATAGCCTATGTGGAAGTTATTGAATATCTTTTTCCATTTCATTGTAAAAGGTTCATTCACCTGGGTACAGCTGAATGAACGTGTCTATTGATAGCCGAATAAAGAAAAGAAATGTACAACACATTTTTCGTCTAAAGGGGTGAACTAACACATAATATCAATATACCAAACACGGAGCCTCCAGTGAGAACATGTCCAGTGTCTTTGTTGTAATAGGTGCTACGGTGATTACATATACTGTACAGTATTACGGTTTCGGTTTACCCTTTGCATTACGATTACAAGCGAAAGTTTACTAGCGACCATGACTAAGAAATAAGTTATTTAAAAGGAAAACATTATTGGAGATACGAATAAACTCACTTGCCCTTCTTCTGGGGTAATACATTGTAATATTCGAGTATTCACTATTAGAACATATTGCCGTAACAAAACTGGTAAATTATATTGGTGACTAATAGTCCTTTTACGTGACAAGCTGAATCCTATCTTCAGTCTTGTTCAACACATTGTTTGCATATTACGGTAGTGCTGGGCAATGAATCCCTATTCGGCGAGGATTTCTAAAATGTGTTTAAAATATAAATATTAAAATATGTACTTAGTTTTTTTGCAGTTATGAGTTATATTTGTTACAAGTAATTATACAGTGTACTTTGTGTAGCTCCTGATGTTTAAGATTAGTGACCATATTTCAAGACGCTACTACACTATTCTCCTTCTAAATTATTGATGACTTATGTATAAATAAATTGTTAGCTTTGGAAAGGGTGTGAAATCAAGTTCACTTCCATGAACTGGCACTTATTTCCTCGGCATCAATTATATTGTGAAATTGACAACACCCTTCAAAAATATTTAGGAATGCACCTTAGGAATAGTGAGTTCATTGCTCAATAGGTGGCGTTCTGAGAGTGAGGGTCTGAGTCTAGGTGAGACAGTGAAGCACTGGAGCGAGGAAGCTTCAGAAATGGAGCTGTTTCGAGCTGTGGGTGAGCAACTAAGCCCCATGCATCCTGCGAAGGCCAGATGGTAGGGGCTGGTTGCAGCTAAAAGTGTTTCAAATGTCTCACCCCTAGACTGGAACGGGAACTCACAGGCTTCACCGTTCAATGTGGAACAGTTGAATGTACTGTACAGGCTCTCAGCCTATGCCCGAGAGGGCGTTGTTGGAATATAGAAAACAACATAAAATAAAATAAATCCTGAAACATTTATCAATTTAGCAACTATATGGGTGATTGAACTAGACTGACGGACGGTCAGGACAATATGTTGAACCAATTTCATGGCGAAATTACACGAGCGATTTTTCTCGCATTTTTTGTATCCGTAACTTTATGACATTTACATTTTATTTTGTACTGGTATCGGTTACTACACTAAAGGAATGGCATCATAGGTTACATGATTCATAAATAAATGTTATAAGCTGCCATTACAGAGTTGAGGTATAAAGTTGTGGAAAGCAGCGGTCATATAAATACGTCAATAACATGGACAACTTTGACAGTTGATGTGGCAGTTTCAGCAAATATGATCGATCGAAGTTGCACAAGAAGCCCACAGCAGAAATGTAGCGGGGGAAAATATGGGTTTTCCATCAGAAACAGACACTTGAACAAAGAAGTAGCTCAATAATTACTTGATAAAGTGATAGTAATCGTTTAATTTGTATGGATGTGAATCAAGTGTATGGCATATTGACGAAAATGTACAGTGTGAACAGGGGCAGTTGAATTGCTAAACAATGCTTCGGTCGTACGTAGGATATTCAGAGTAATAGATGCAATTTTCAGAAAGTGTGTTTAAGTTTTTGTTTTGTTGTTTCTATGTGTATGAAGGAGACAAAGGGTAAAACTGCCTGTAACAAATGTCCTCACTCCCCCATGGTTGGAGGTGTGATGGCGAACCAAAAACAAGGTACATTAGAGGTAATTAAGGTGTTTTGGAAAGAAGTGTGATGTGCGTTAAGTGTAGTGAACTGAATAAAGGAGTACAAAGTAAATCAAGCAACAACAGATCTAGTGACCCCTATAGGCTGCTTGTCCTCCAAAACACTGAGGATCATGTGTCCAAACAGTGTGTGTAAGCTGCTTTAGCTCTTTCACTATGAAGCAGGCTTTGTAATTTTTCTAGTAAGAGCGTTCTTTCAGCACAAACCTAGACCCTCCCCCCCACACACACACACCACACAAACACCTCTCTCTCTAATAAGACCTCTCATCCCCATGCGAACAAGTTAAATGTCGATAAGTCTACTCTAATTCCTTGCATCCCGTCCCTTCGTCTGACTCCATTAGTCTCAATCCTTCCATACCATGCTTAGTCTCCCATTCAGTCACTGTTGTGTTATCATCTCCAGTAGGATAATACGTATAAAATGTATGATCCATATAATACGCTTACTTTAATATTTGTTTGCCACAAACACGCTTGGCAAGCATTACGCACTAATCCATACGCTGTCTAGTCATACTGTTGGATAGAATAGGCACAAACATATTCAACATTATGCTACGTCCTTATACTGGAACATCACTATATATATTGTTTTAGTGAAAAGTGGAAATTAATAAGTGCCTGATTATCTGAAAACCATTAATTGGGTCGTTTTTCAGTGGGTATCTCTGTTTTGGCTTTATGGTGATTAAGTCATTAAGGTTGGTGTAAAATCGCTATTTGATGGAAGTTATGATTGTATTATCGAATACGTGCACACTTGTCATAAAAAGTCACCATGGTTCGGTAATCCATAATGATTGAAGGTTAAATTTGAATGATTCAAGTGATTAGGCTCTTTAGTGCCTACAACGCTGTTTTACATATTTTTGTTCTGGTTGTCAATAAACAGTTTAATTTAGCTTTAGATAAAACAATCTTAGTTTGGTCTCTTTGAGTTAAACAAATTAATATAATAAAGAATGGCGTCACCGTACTCTGAATTATATAATAACGACAAATATATAGGTTTCTAGAGGAGAACCAAAAGTTAATTTCAGACACGATTACAAAGATAACACAAATTAAAATAATATTTGGTTGCTAACGTATTATCCTAAATATGGTTAGTCATAATTGCCCTCAACTAATAATTACTTTGATTACAAAAGGACAGTATCAAATGACCCACATTTTTATAGATTTCTCCTACTCATCGAGACAGAGAAAGGGGCGAGAGAACACGAAAGTGGTCCCAGACCCTGAGAACTAGAATCCTTGAATGTTGTTTCTGTTCGGGCTCTGTCTCGAATCGGCCACCCCCAGCAACGGGGTATGTGCCTGAGTATATACATACATACAATTACATACATACATACATACATTCCTTCCACCAGCCGATGTTATTTTGCTCAGCAAGAAGCTGTTTGAGTTAACCGAAAGACTCTAATCTTCTCGTTCCGTAATATCAGCAAGAACCTGTTTAAATTAACTGAAATAAACTCTGTCTTCTTGTTCTGTGAGAGCCTTCCAGAGCTAGGAAAATAATCTACAAGAAATTACGTGAGAAAAACGTTATCTGATTGAAGGGGTTAATCTGACTATAATCCTCTAGTTTATTTTAAGCTGGTTCAGAAATAAATAAATATGTAAGTAAATAACATAAAGGAAAAGTATTTGTTTTTGTACTGCATGATTTAGTTGACATATGCGAAGTCCCTTGATTATAAGAACACTACAGTTAAATAGAGCCGAATATAATCACTTAATATTATCAGGAATGTAATCAGAGTCAATATAATGAAAACAAAACAATTATTTCACAACGGGTATATTCTTAGTTTGTACAGTTTATCGACCAATGAACGCGTATTCATTATCCATAGAAGAGTAAAGTAGATGAGAAAAGCGACTAATTTTGTAGTAAGAAGAGTGAATGCAATGAATAGGCTAAATTATATTGCTATATTGTATTGCTTCACTTTATTGTTGTGTCAGTTCTAACGCTCTCTATTGGTTTACCAAACTATTTATAAACTATTTTATTTTACCTGACAGAAGATTAAATGCCTTAATAGATAATTTCTTGAAAGCTAAGGGACAAATATGAAAATATTTAGTTAATCGATCTACTTTTGTTAATCGATACTATATCATATTATTAGTAAGTTTGTGTAATTAACGACATATTTCGTTACCCAATCTTTGTAATAGCTTACTCATCAAGATAGGAAGCTTTCTATGTTCACGTTATAATTTACACTTTAGATAAACCATAGTACCCATATAGAGTACACCTTTCTATGTACACGTTATAATTTACACTTTAGATAAACCATAGTACCCATATAGAGTACACCTTTCTCTCTCTTGTGACTCTGAATGCACAGTTAAGGGCCTTTACATTGTGTCTGAATGTAGGGCCCAGCTCAGTAGCATGACCACACTTATCCTATGTCTGTGAGAGAGAGAGAGAGAGAGAGAGAGAGAGAGAGAGAGAGAGAGAGAGAGAGAGAGAGAGAGAGAGAGAGAGAGAAACGTAATAATGATATTAAATAGTTTAGAGATTAACTCGATATGCCACGAATTTGTTTGTTAACCCACTAAACTACATTGGACTAGGATGTATACAATGTCAAATACTGTTTGTTAACCCACTAAACTACATTGGACTAGGATGTATACAATGTCAAATACTGTAGTATCTGCCCCACTATAAATATATACATACAGATTGATAGATATAGATGGATATACTACGTTATTTTCATTTTCATAATCAATTTGTACTGGATCGATTGATATTGTAAATGTGTTGTGTGGGATTATGCTACTTTAATATTGTACAGTTGCCCACATAAGTTATGTTCCTCTCTGTGATCTTATGCATGTACATAGAATGCTCATGATTGAATTACAGGTGTAGTTTTTATGCAGTGGTTAACTCATCTGATTAGTCAACTGAAAAAAGAAACCACACACGAAATTAATTCATGATGTTTTACTTTAACACATAAGATCACAACGAGGATCATAACTTATGTGGGCAACTGTACCTATATAATATATAGTCTATTCATGATGACAAGCCTAAGATCTGGAAACCAAACCACTTATAACTAAAACACTGGTGATGGGCTGGTCTATCAGAATGAGAGTTGAGCGTTCTCTGCCATACCCATAGCTTACTCTGACTGTTCCCTTTACTTATATATTTTCTAGATCTCAAGTGACGGCGTCTTTTCCGTGGATTGACCTCCCTACTGCCAACCCTGGCAGATTGGGAGCCAAAGCGTCACATTTTTCCTTTGCCCCTCAACTTTCCCTTTATAATTGCTGAGGGGCACAGGGCCTTGGGTGGGGCTTTTGTTTCCCGGGCGTTTCCGCACCCTCCTCAGCTCCCCCCCTTTGAGTGGCTTCGGTCACCTGGGCATTATTAGTGGTAAGCTGGGAGGGTTCTGTGGGGGCGCTCGGTTATGGCCTTGGCCTTGCTCGGGACCTTGGGGCTGCTCGGCCAGACAGCCGGAGGAACAGCAACAACAACAACAACAACTAAAACATGATTTGAGTAATCGAGCTACATGTTTTCCATTACAGAGAAGTAAATAGGTGTGGAAATTAATAGTCTGATGCTATAGCCCTTTATATAAAGGAAAATAGGTTACAGGTCACAATACTAATAGAACTGTATGTTCTAGTGTAACACAATTATACTCATAATAATTGTGTTCCAATTGTATACCTACACTAATTTGAACAGGTAAACCAACCAATAATTACCTAATAATTATCTCAAACTTGGAACTAATAAGGTAAATTACTATCCGCCTGTTAGTTGGTTGTCATTATAATGAACTCAAACAACACTAAACATTGATTTATTTTTAAACTGGTCAAATATGTTATTCACATACAGTATGTCATTCGTAAACTAAGTGACAAATATCGTAGAGCGATACAACTATTGATTACCAATTATTAGTTTATTATAAGGCTTTGATGCAAGATCAGTGTAGGTCAGAATTATGTAGCCGACATTAGAATCGATATAAAATATATAGATATATTTCACGCCCATATCGTTGCAGGATATACTGTATGAGTGCAGTATATCACATTATTTCATTCATGTTATAATCAGAACATTTCATGAAGCTAAAGATTGTACTATTGTGTTCGAAGGGCTATTACATACCCTTTGGAATTAATTTGAAATGCAATGATTGAAAGATTGAAAATATTTTAATCACAACATTATGTTTATGCTAAAAATGTAAGAGATTCTTTTAACCTGCTAATAATCCTTGGGTTAATAATTAATAGGAATCATATTAGGCTAAGGCAAGATTGTAGATTCATATTATTTGTATTATATATATATATATATATATATATATATATATATATATATATATACACTATGACAACTGATTAGTTTTATATTTTTCAATACATTGGAAACTCGTTTGTAGATTTACCTACTAAATTATCATTTTAGGGAACAATATCAATTTGTATTAATGTTTTAGATAATTGTATTGTCAGAAGAACCAATATCACGTCTGTTGTTGAATAGAAGATAGCTGTAAATAGCGACGAATTCGAACAGTCGTCAACAGCCTATCACGATCCCCGAAGGTTCAGTGTTACCATACAGGCCTGGTCAAATTAATTGGTCCCAACCAACGACCAGGTTATGTTATGGAGAAGATATAAAGGAAACATCACAGAACAATATAAGTATGTGCGATGGTATTAGCGGGATTAACGTCTTAAACTACAACACAAATACCTGCTTGGCCTGGACAATGAGACATATACTTAACCTCTTCTATATCGGCGACGTCTTTGTAGTTTTGTTCTAGTTATATTTAGACGATTTTGTGCAGTTTGAGAAGGATGTGTGGTAGTGAAATGGGTTAGGTGAGATAGTTCGAAGCCTGTTAACTGCTGGAGGCTCCTTTTACACTGAATACATTCGTCTAATAGTAGCCAGAGTAAAGGTAAAAAGACGTCACCGGTACATAAGGGCTTAAGGGGGTAGTAGTCATACTTCATGGAGGGTAGACAGACGAATGAGGAAGGAAGAGAGAAGTGTGGTGTGGATGTAGATGTGCTGGAAAGTGTGTAAAGGAACACCTGGAGATGGTTCTGCCATGTGGATCGTTTGGGAAGCGAGAGAATAACTAAGAGAGTGTACGAGATCGAGGGGGAAGGACAGAGAGGGAGAGGAAAACCAAATGATAGGTGGAAGGATGGAGTGAATAAGTATATGAGTGAAGGCGGTTCTGGATGGGAGGAGGTTCGTCGACTGACTGGGGACAGACTCACGGAGGTAGTGTAGGCTACATGGGGCGTTTGGCTCGTGGCCACCACTTCAGTGATCACGCCGTCCGGCAATAGATAGATAGATAGATAGGTTGAAGAGTTTTTTTAGTGACATGTGGTGCTAATTATACATTCTTGGTCTCAATGTGATGCAGACACATAGTAGTTTCATATTTTCCATTGATTATCGAGATATTTGCTACAATGGGATTCAATTTATCGTCAGCTGAAAAAAATAAACAGGGTTTATAGTGATGACGGAAACCCATCGCAGAGTTGGGTATGCCGTTTTGATTTTTTGGCAAAACGGCACGTCTACTTTATTGGTAAATCGTTTAACTCACATGAATCTAAGAATTAATTCTTCAATGGAGTTGTCAACTTGTGGAATGGGCTTCCTCGGCATGTTACAGACTACAGGACCGTTGATAAATATCTTGCCTGGGTAAACCTGACTTTTTGGACCGACAGCGATTTCAGTAAGTTTGAGTTTGTATTTTTTAATTTTTCCTTCAGATATAGTGTTGTTATATACTGAAGAGGAGCTGAAATGAGTATTTACCCATTATCCAACAATCTAAAAACACGCCCCCTACTAGTACTGCTCGGATTTCACGAGGTGGAGTGGGTAGCCTAATATCTTATGTTATAAAAATAGTCAACTTTGGGAAGACATTAGCCTAACCTAACAACCTTACCTAACCCATCCTAGTATTATGAGTGGGGGCTGCCGCCCCCACACCCCTGCTGTTTGGGTTAGTTTTTTTTGTTTTTTTGTTTTTTAATATGCGAGGCTATTAGCCTAACCTAACAACCTTACCTAACCTAGCCTAGTATATGGGTGAGGGCTGCTGCCCCCACACCCCCGCTGGTTGGGTACTGGCTCAAAAACTTATTGTTTTACAGTATACTATATTTTAGCGTTTTTGGTTTTTCTCCCTTATAACACATTTCAGCTCTTAATGAAATATATAGCAATGATGTATAATGCTCTACCGGACCTATTAGGCCTAAAAAGATCGATGGGCTAACTGTCGGTCCAAAAGATCAGTATAACCCTTGCCTCAAACCCGCGACTGACAGCGTTTGTAAATGAATAACTATTGTATTCCCCCCTTAGATTCATCAAGGATTATTGTGTATAGCCTATAAATTACCAAGATGTTACTCTCTTTTTTTTTTTTTTTTCCAGATATACGAAAGATCACTTATAATGTGTTATGTTACTAACTCAACTGTCTCCTACTAACATCCTAATCCTCCCACGAACATTAGTTCCAGGGTAGTAGTTCCCTTTCAAATTTTCCCTTACCCACTCTAAACCACTGTTTGGACACTTGATCTGCAGTGTTTTGGAGGACAAGCAGCCTAGAGGGGTCGCAAGACCTGTTGTTGCTTGATTTTCTTTGTACTCCTTTGTACTTAAGCGACGGTACGTTTATCAATACAAAAGGAAATTTTACATGCTGGAGTATATTTTTAGTTTTGTATTAACCCTAAAAAAGAAACTATACACATGAAACCTAACCTAGCCTAACCTAATGTAAAATGCTATATCTCTAAGTATTGTAAACGTGTGTGAACGACACTTAAACTGTTGGTTCAGTCTATTTGTACACATAAACCTGCAAATATTAGGAAATGTGTACACATGAACTCGCCAATGCTTGTACACGCACATAGGCATACACCAGTGGAAAACAAAAATATCGTGTGCTTCAGGTCTTCGGTGACAAGCATTGTAACTCATTATTATCCCATTATTAATATAACTAATTAACAGTTTAACACAACTTAGCCAATCACAACCTAGCAACTACCTACTTTAGATTAACCGAACATAATATTGGCCTAACCTAGCCTGATATAACCTATGGTCTCGTAGCCTAGCCTAGTCTAACCTAATACATTATAATAATATAACCTACTCTAACGTTCCCTAGGCTACTAAAGCTTTACCTAACCTATATTATAAACCCACGTATTCGAATACGCCAAACAAACACTTTTGATTAATTCATTATATTAGCAATGCACGAGTATCCCCATTGCTCACAAAATACTTTGGTGGAACAGTACATCTTAAAACATCTGATAGTACAAGAAACGCCTGTGTGCATTATTAGGCCTGTTCACCTTATCTCGAGCAAGCAAACATTCCTAAATTAATTGTAAATAGGTAAAATATAATACATAATGCATTATTCATGACAAATCAATATCTAACAATCAATAATGCAATGTAGAGTAAGTGAAACTTAATTTATAACTGGCATGACTTATTTTGGCCAGCTGTAAACGTGTCGTCAACACTGTATGGCAAACAAACACTGCGTGAGGTATTTATAAAAACAATACCTGCGTCGGTGTCCCTGTAAAGTAGAGTTCTTCATTGTTACGTAATACAAGCCTGGGGTTTGGGTAGCAAAAAATGTGAGGGTAGGGGCTGGTATATGTCTTTGAAGGTTAGAATTAATTATTGGGAAGGGGTTTGGGTTGACTCAACCCTTCCCTGTGTCGCTATTAATATGGATAGATTATGGTTGGGCTTTATTTGTTTAAATTCTCCCTATACAAGGCTGTTGCGTCAACCACTAAGCTCCGCCCACGAAGTTATCGCTCTGCAGGATTGCCAACCTAGCATGTTCACCGCTAGCTCCAAGATATATGTATTCCTATCTTGTGACGTAGTTTTATTAGTTTTAATAGATTAAGACATGAAGTATAGTATTCTTATGAATATATGTAATATTTAGGAATTATATTCTAGATATAATTATTACCGTTTATAGTGATAAGAAGCATTTCGACTATCTAGCGTATTTTGTTATTTATTGCGCCGCATATGAGATAGATGTGGTGACACTGCATTTTCCCTCTTCCTCAGACTTCCCGTCCGTACATGGACACGTGGGGATACTGGGGAAGTCACGGTGTAATTATGCTTATGTTTTATCGTGTTATTCGTTGTTTGCGGCGGTATTATCGGCGGTACGCGCGAGTGTATGGTGACATGGAGGCGACTAACGCTTTGGAGGAATATTACTACGAGGACTTGCTTGGTGGAGGCGTAATAGACGAATGAGAAGGAAGGTTCAACCCAAGCCGTCGCAGCAACAAGGTTTGTAGGACGTTTTCTACTTCACAATTTGTTTCCTTGATTTCTGCATTACATTATCCTTTACATAAATAACTTGTCTATTACTTAAGTGAATAGTATTAACTCCGTATTAAAGCCACATATTGAGTTAGTGTATATAGTAAAGGGGCATTTACGCTTCACTCCCGCAACAAGACGTTCAGGTTGCACAGTAGCCTACTTATAGCCTACACCAGTGGTTCCCAAACTATTTTGATGGCGACCCTAAATACAATATTTCATCGTCCTTACGACCCTACACCCTGAAACACTGGATTGGTACATTATATATTTATATTGATTCTTAGTAGCCTAATTCATAATTATTTTTGAAGGCAGTAACTTAGATGCATATATTTTAGCATTTAACACTTGATATCTTATTTCTGTAACAGTAGCTGCGCTATGAGCAATGAAAAACAAATATTTATCATTAAGAAAACTGATGCTGCCTCATTTTGTTGTTGAGCTTCTCTAGTATAGGTTTATGTTGATGGATGTTGGGGATCAAGTTGGTTTCTTGCTTTAGTTTTCATAGTCTGAAAATACTTGGTCACAGAGGTAGGTTGTTAGAAAAGGGAGAAGAGTTTCCTTTGCTTCTCGATTCAAAATGGGTTTATCCTTGAGCTGATCCCCGTATAGTTAATTGCACAACTCGCCTTCTTCACTCACATTTGCTCTCCCAAACAGTTTATCAGGAAGTCAAAATATAAATCTGACTGTTGCTATAATTAAATAAAAATAAGCCTACCACAACGTTAAGCTTTAGGAAAAGTACGATTCATCATGAAATACATTCAATCAAACCCCTGGGCTCAGTCACTCACTAACCCACATGCACATAATTATGATACACACATTCAAGGATATATTCGTAGTAATTCACATAGGCCTACAACGAAAAAGTACATGTATGATATACTGTTAAAGTACATTTTGTGGCTTCGCCCCGTCAAAAACATCATCACAAACTCAAAAATATTCCTCATTTCTATATCTATATGTAATGTTGTGATATCAATGTATTATATTATTAACTATTATTATTAACATTGGTTTTGAGACTATAGGTTGCAGGTTACAGGTAATAAGTAAACACAAATAAACAACAAATAAACATATAAAACAAAAATAAAAAATCCCAAAGCATTTGAACATTATTTGGGCAATTTTGGATTTAAGGCTGCGATGTGAAAAACGGTAATGAGTCAAAATAAATATCATAATGACAATGTTTCTTCTTCCAATCAGTAAAAACACGTCTGTTAATTCTTGCAATAAATACAAAGTAAATGAAACATAAAATTTTACTTGTATCATGGTGTGAACACGGGTAACAAGTAAAAAGTAAATATAAAGGCAATGTTGCTTCTAGTAATAAATAAAACTTAAATGTTATAAGGAAGTTTTACTTGAAGTAACATGCGATACGTAACAAATGACTTCATTACCAAGGCTTAAAGATGAAAGTGTTAACTGCGAGTAGCATTAATACGACAATATAGCATAATGATGGGCATACCAAGTCCAGCAATTACGCATAAAAAAGTAGGATGCATACAATACTAACCATTCATTAACGAACTTCTTGAATACCACTGAATAATAGGAGTGGTAGATTCGAGCCGTTGGGATGCACAGTAGAATAGCCAAGAAAGTTAGAAGCAATACAGAACAAAATTGGGAGGGCAGGACTTGGGGCAAATAAGTACGTAGCAAGAAGCTATCAGGGGGGTGGGAATGGATGTGGAATACATTTGATAAGTGGATTGGGAAAGTAAAGGGTAAGTACAAAGTAAGGCTGGAAGAAATTTAAGAAGATAGATAGCCAAACAAATGAATATATGTGGGAAAATGGTTAAAGTAAGTGGAGCAGGGAGTGTAGAAAAAGATTGGAAAGGGTAACTATATAGCAACACCAAGTGGGAAGGGAATTCAGAGCAACGGAAGGGATGGGGGAGTGGGCAAGAATTGAGAACGGAAGACACAACGTACAAAGTAAACCATTCTATGATGGGGGATAGGGTTGGGCCGAAGTCACCGATCTTGAACTACTGCTTTCTTGCGAGATTCGGCTATAGCCTAGGGCCCTAGGCAAACAAATGGGAACTTTTATAGCTGTATTATTCCTCCTCCACACCAATTCCTTCTCTATTTATAAAGGACGTCGGGATTTATTGATAAAGTGTTCATAATGATGATGATGTTGAGGGATAGCCTTAAGTATCGGCCCCTCGTTGGTCTTCTTACACCTTCCCCAGTTTTCTGTCTTCACTGTAGATGTATTATTTCTTCATCTTCGTACTGGGGTCCTTATTTTCTATACATTTGCATGTTTTCCAAAGTATATTATCACTTGTTTTTCTTTCTTAGTATTAATCCTTTTCTTGTTACACTTGTCTTACTTTCCTTACTGTTTTCTTCTTTCTTACTTCCTTTTACATTTTTTATAAAAAAATTTTTTTAGAAATTTATAAAACACTAGCTCTCCTAATTTGTCCTGTGTTCTTTATTTTCTTTTCTTTCGTCAAGTTCTTTTATCCTCTTTTCTGTCCTTTTCCAACATCTATGTAAGTATTGTTTTATCTCTTAGTTTCCTTCTTTCTTGAATAGTAACTCTCCTATTAGTTTTTCAGTGTCTTGGATATATGGCCTGTGTAATCTTGTTATTTTTGTCCTAATTTCATTATATTCTTCACATTCCAGGATAAAATGTTCTAGGTTTTCTTTATCTTTTTCACACAGTCTGCATTTTGTATCCTCCTTCTTAAATCGTTTTCTGTCTTCTAGGTTTAGGGTGTTTGATCTGCATTTAAAAAAAGAGATTGAGGCTGCTGTATTGTCATATACTTCATCTTCTCCCCCAATTTCTAGTTCTAGTGCACATATAATTATAGGCTATGCTCGGCGCATGCGGCGCATACTATCGCGCGTGTGTCTTTGTGTGTATGTATAGCCTAGTTTTAACCATAGATAAATCATATATATAACTTGGTGTATTTTGGAACTGTTCATAATGGATTTGTGTAGGCTATAGTCTTACATCAGCCTGGTTCACAGATCCACTAATATTAAAAGAGCTTTTGACCTTCATAAAGGGGTGCTGGACAACTCGTACCTCGCCAACTCGTACCTGGCGGAACGAGTCAACTCGTACTCACTTACCTAGTCAACTCGTACCAATAACCTTGAAAACGGCCCCTCCATTTTTCTGTTTCATAATATCTATATCTATCTATTGCCTGACGCCGTGATCCCCGAAGGGGTGGCCAGGAACAAACCGCCCCCATGCACCTCTGTCCCCAGTCAGTCGACGCCCCTCCCCCCAACCAGACCGCCTTCGTTCATGTACTTCCTCACTCCATCCTTCCACCTTCCATAATACCACCTTTCCACCTTCCACCTTTCATAATATACTAGTACCGGTAATATATATTCTTTTAGTTATTGCTTTGATAACATTTGGTTTGATTATCGTCTTGTATATAATACGATACTCTATATCATTATCATGGAGGTATCTGGACACTTCAAGCGAATTCATATTCGAGCGTAGGTGCATTGGAGCGAATACGCATACGAGCGAATTGACTTCAATGTTTTTTATAGTTAAATTGAAGCATGCACTGTTATAGATATACGACTTGTTATTGTAGTCAATTGTATTTACGATAACGGCAGGTGCATAATCTGTGCTGCCAACTGCCACAATCACACATGATAGCATGCAGTTTTCCCCGAACGTCTTTCTGGCAAAAGGTATACTTAGGAGCTGTAGAAGATAGGTCTATTCTGGGACATGTTGCTGGTTGAATGGCTAAGCATATTCTAGCTGACCTCAATCCTGTAGGATAAGGTAGTGCACATATGGTTCAAAGTGTAGGCTTACCGTTTCATATATATTAATCAAAATTTCACTCAAATTTCGTTAATCCATTAATGATTTTTTTAGTTATATTTATGAAAGCGGCAGACAATGAACTCGGCCGGGTATATTAGACCCCCACCCGAGACCGATCGATACTACAGTAATCGACAACACAATAATCAACACAATTAACACATGTGATGTGTGTTCACGAATCGGTTTGATCAAGATTATTTGGTTTATTATGAAACATAGCTTAACATTATGGCAAGTAACGTTAATTTATTATTACTTGTAGATACAAAATAAGTTTTGTTCGGTCAAACAGGTATAAGCTCGAATAAGAACGCATTCGCTTGATTGTGCATCCGCTCGATCAAGAATTCGCTCGAAATGACTCGCATTCATCATGGAAGTACGTTAGTACTAAAGTCCTGTAAAATTCCAATATGGTGCTAGGGCCAGTTTTCTACAGTCAAGTGTGGACCTCAGCCATGTCGTTTAGATCTTTATAAGGAGAGACAAGTTTTTTTGCAGTTATATGTCAGAGACCTGAGGCACTCAAAGGCATCGGGGATAATGGAGTCTTGGAAGATAATGCAGGGCCAGTAATTGTTTTATTAGTTTATATAATGGTCCCTTTTCTTTTAGTGATATGTAGTCTGAAGTCCGAGGATTCCAACCTGTCTGTAAACTGCCTGGCACCAATGGAAGGAACAGCCGTGAATATGAGTAGGCCTACCTGGTAATATCGAGTGTATAGATTGCCAAATTGTTGCCTCAAAGTCGCACAATTTCATCAACATCTGGCCCTGAGGGCGGACCTAATAGCACTGATTCCGTCGACTCATAAATACAAACGCCAATGGAACTTGCTTCATGCAGTCCTCAGAGCGAAAAACAAATATATAGACTGATAAAATAGCTGTGTAACAACTTGAATGTTGCGAGAGCCTGCTAGTAGGCGAAGTTGTATAAATAATGTTATAATGTATACAAATAATCGATCGGTTTTTTGTCCGAAGCATAATGATATTTGCATAATTCATTATGCATGTGTCCGAAAAGTATATGAACTCGTGAATCGCGAAGTTCTGTAGGTATATAGATAATATAGGCTAGGCTAATTATATATGTTAGGCGATTACAAAAAAAAGGCAGAGGTGCCTATGAAAAGGCATTACCTCCACACAATATGAACATAAAAAAAGATAAACGAAAATAGCTTAGAAAGGCCTAGAAAGGTTTAACATTTATTTGGAATTGGATAAAAGGGTGATAATTGAGTACGATCTGTCTTTGGTACGAGTTGTCTAAAAAGTGAGTACAAGTTGTCTTGAAGGTACGAGATGTCTCCAGTACGATTTGTCTCGGGTACGAGTTGACATGTAACCTTCATAAAGTACGGTGTACAGTTGTTGCGCTAATAGGCTAAGTCATGTCTCGGCTGTCATTACGTTTGGCTTTCTCTGTGCTGTATTAAGGTCTGTCAGATGTTGAATAGGGTTGGTAAGTGTAGGAACATGTTTGTATATTTCACTCGATATGAAGTAATGAAGCCTAGATATTGCTGATACCAATTATTGATCAAAACATTCTTGGTGCCGATACATCACTTATTAGCGCGATTGTACCTTATAATGTAATTACTGTATTAAAACTTAGGCCTAAATGCTGCTTTTAAATTATAATAGGCTACTCATTCTCTCGTATTTCTTTAACTAACTAAATAGGAATTAGGACAAGTTGTTTTATGGGAGTCTGCTTATCAACTGACTCTCCATGACATTAAACATAAAGGGAATTGGGGGGGAGGGGGGGCTTTACCCCCCCTCAACCCATCGTGTAGGCTATCCCACATTGGAATTATAACTAAGACCATGCAAACACTAATTTCTCAAAATCTGGAGGAAAAAACATGAAAAATAAGGGTGCGAGCCTATTCCATATAATTACCTTCCATGATCTGGTTTTCATCTTCTATATATGGTTGTTGTAGACCTGGCTCCTTCACACGTTCTTCCACATAGGCAGGACACCACAAAATAAAATGCTTTATATGTTCTACCTCAGCCTTACAAAGGTCACATTTTGTATCCCCTCCTATATATATCTCTGTTTTTATCTTTTAAATTTAAATTATTTGTCCTACTTCTATACTATATGACTGAAGCCTGTGTGTTATCATATGTCTTCTCCCCTAATTTCATTTTTGAAGGTTCTATATACTGTATATCTAAGCTACTTTTCTCTCCTAACTTTTGTTTCCATTGTCTTGTATCCCATTCCATAACTTTCTAATTTCCTAATTTTTAATATTTACAATATTTATTTCTCCTAAGCTTAACGATCACACACACACACATCTAACCTACCGACGGTGTATTTACTATAGTTAGGACCAATTAATTGGCACGGTATTCTTCCTCTATTTATTTTTATTTTTGTTTTGTTTTGTGGGGTTGATGCACTTTCGCCAATTTTCTGGTGTAGCCTAATCTTGCTTAGAGCATCATAAGTAATTTTCTAGACTTTACAGGGATTGATCTCCATTTGAGTTTCTTTTCTTTACTTAATTTTTCAGATGGGCCCATATCAATTCAATTTGTATGTGACAGGGTACGGTAGCCTATATATACGGTATTATACTATTATATTCAGAGAACCAGACAAATTATGGTCATGGTGTTACGGGTTTTTAAGTTTAAATCCCGTGCCTTCAGTCAACTGGCTGTCGGGCACAGTGGCTGTTCAATGGAGCGTCATCCTCCCCACATTCTGCGAGCTACTCTTGTCCTTATTTTCATATTGCGAGACTTGGCTCGATGTAGGGGTGTGAATTGATGCTACAATATTATACCAGTTATACCAGTGCTTAGATTAAGCATATTTCCTCCATTTTATGCTGTTTTATAAGACTCCAAACATTGTCCAAATGTGCAACTTGGCTTCCTGACTATGACAACTGATTAGTTTTATAATTTTCAATACTTTGGAAACACGTTTGTAGATTTACGTACTAAATTATCATTTTAGGGAATAATATAAATTTGTATTAATGCTTTAGAAAGTTTAGATGATTGTATTGTCAAAACAATCATTATCACGTCTGTTGTTTAATAGAGGATAGCTGTAAATAGCGACGAAATCGAACAGTCGTCAACAGCCTATCACGATCGATCCACGAAGGTTCAGTGTTGCCATACCAGGCCTGGTCAGATTAATTGGTCCAAGCTATAGTGACATATACTAAGTGTTAGCTGAGGGCTACTTTTGTATCCTACGTACATATACTAGGGACATATACTAGGTGTTAGGTGAGGGCTACTTTTGTATCCCACTTACTGGGTACTAATGACATAATTTATACTAGGTGTTAGGTGAGGGCTACTATTGTATCCCACTTACTGGGTACTAGTGACATACTGTATACTAGGCGTTAGGTGAGGGCTACTATTGTATCCCACGTACTGGGTACTAGTGACATACTGTATACTAGGTGCTAGGTGAGGGCTACTATTGTATCCCACTTACTGGGTACTAGTGACATACTGTATACTAGGTGTTAGGTGAGGGCTACTATTGTATCCCACTTACTGGGTACTAGTGACATACTGTATACTAGGTGTTAGGTGAGGGCTACTATTGTATCCCACTTACTGGGTACTAGTGACATACTGTATACTAGGCGTTAGGTGAGGGCTACTATTGTATCCCACTTACTGGGTACTAGTGACATACTGTATACTAGGCGTTAGGTGAGGGCTAGCTTTGCATCCTACGTACTGGGTCTAGGTTAGGTTAGGTTCTTTGGTTAGTTATTGTTGTGAACCTCTCGCTGCCACTCGTTGCCGGAGTAAGATATGTCCCATAATATGCACTGTTACCCAAGCAGCGGGGGTGTGGGGGCGGCAGCCCCCGCCCATAATTCTAGAATAGGTTAGGTAAGGTTGTTAGGTCAGGCTAATGTCTTCTCAAAGTTGACTCAATTTTTAAAACATAGGCTATTACTCACTCCACCCAACTGGATTTCTACTGTTAGCAGTTTTACCCAACCAGCGGGGGTGTGGGGGCGCACCCATAATACTAGGATAGGTTAGGTAAGGTTGTTAGGTTAGGCTAATGTCTTCTCAAAGTTGACTCTATTTTTATAACATAGGCTATTACTCACTTCACCCAACTGGATTTCTACCGTTAGCAGTTTTACCCAACCAGCAGGGGTGTGGGGGCGGCAGCCCCCACCCATAATACTAGGATAGGATAGGATAGGATAGGATAGGTAAGGTTGTTAGGTAAGGCTAATGTCTCCTCAAAGTTGACTATTTTTTATAACATAGGATATTACCCACTCCACCCCGTGAAATCCTTCAAATCCGAGCCAACTTTCGTCAAAACTTGGCTCGGGCTTTTCAAAAATTGGGTTTTATGGATCTCGAAAATGCACAAACCCGAGCCAACTTTTATTTACAAATGCGCAATATATTCGCTTTATACGTTTTGTACCCCTCAATTTCCCTATTCTTCATAGCCCTTCCCACTATCGGGGGCCGTGTTGTTAGATTCTTGGATAATGGGGAAATACTAATTTCCATGAAATATTTTGTTATTATAGAAAGTTTATAAACAATACAAATAACCAATCCAAAACATAAACAAATAACCTTGAACATACCTGTGGTGCGTCTCGTAAATATTGACAGTTAGGTTAGTGACATCGGATCAGGTGGTAGGTATGGAATACAGTAAGTACTATGAACATATATTACATGGTAGGTAATGGTTCGTCTTGTATCCCACGTACTAGGTACTACGGACACGTTGTAGGTGTTAGGTGAGGGTTAGTCTTGTATCCAATGTAGTAATTCTAGGTTACTGGGTATTTATGATTTCCAAAACCGCTACGTTTTCGATAAATCGGGTTTTATGGGTTTGCAATTTGGGAAAACATGACCCAATTTTCGAAATTACGAAATCTGGTTTTAGGGGGTTTATAAATCAAGACAACCCGACCAAAAATATCGAAATAACGTCACTGTCGTTTTGTACTCTAAAAAATCGCAAAATCCGAGCCAACTTTTGCCAAAACTTGGCTCGGTTTTTCGATATATCGGGTTTTAGGGGTTTGTAAATCGTGAAAACACGAGCCAAATTTCGAAATTAGGTTACTGTGTTTTTCAACTATAAAACATCGCAAAATCCGAGCCAACTTTTGCCAAAACTTGGCTCGGGTTTTCGAATTCTTGGGTTTTATGCCTTTTCAAAACCTTAAAACACGAGCCAAGTTTTGCTAAAATAAGTTATTATCGCCGTTTTACGCATTTAACCCCTCATTTTCCCTGACCTTCATAGCCCTCCCCACTATCGGGCGGCGTGTCTTAATTGGATTTTATGCCTTTCCAAAACCTTAAAACACGAACCAAGTTTTGCTAAAATACGTTATTATCACCGTTTTACGAATTTAACCCTTCATTTTCCCTGACCTTCATAGCCCTCCCCACTATCGGGCGGCGTGCCTTAATTGGGTTTTATGCCTTTCCAAAACCTTAAAACACGAGCCAAGTTTTGCTAAAATAAGTTATCACCGTTTTACGCATTTAACCCCTCATTTTCCCTGACCTTCATAGCCCTCCCCACTATCGGGCGGCGTGTCTTAAGATCGTTGGATAATGGGGAAAACGGGTTTTCCGAGGTTTGTAATTAAATACAAACCCTATATATTAATGAAAACTAACAGATTCCAAAAATAAAATCCATGGGATAATTCGTGACATAAAAATTTCGTTTTTTCCGGGGTTTTTATAAGCTTGATGGAGGTCTAGCGAGGAAACTAAAATATAGATATACCCTGTACCATAAAAAACAAAGAGCTACCTCCCTTAATTAAGACCAATTATTACTAATATGCCTTTACCTATTATGGTGACCCAATATAGTCAGTTCCAGACAGTATGTGTCCCTGGTTCAAGTTCAACTCAGGCTTTATACAGTTTTTACTTTCAATATAGACTATTTGACGAAAGAGGTACTCTTAAAATTACAGGTTCGCTGTCGCTCGCCAGGAAAAACTCGGCACCTAAATGGCACGAAAGGTCTTAATATTGACAAAGAAATGGGGTGTAAAGACATAAAATCGCCAAACTAATGAGTTGAACGTCTTAAAATCTAAAGACCAGTGGGAATAAACACGAGGGAGAAGGGGGGCAGAAAAACCAGCCCATCTCCCCTTAAATGCGAAAGATCAAATCGTGAGACGCTCTATCTCTGTTGATGTCATGTGTTTCCATAATCTCTATTTTAATCTAAATTTCAATCTCTCTCACTCTCTTTCTCTCTCTATCTATCTCTGTCTGTCTGTCTGTCTGTCTGTCTCATATGCAATTCAGGGTGGAGTGGTTCTCGGGTTTGAGTGAATATTCCGTCAGCCGCGCAGTGTTCGCGACTCACACCCAAGATCAAGGCTCAGAGCAAATCAACCCCATTCCACTCAATCAACTTTCATATAACACCCCAGATTAGTTCCAACATAGATGTGTGTGAATTTGTATTTTGTTTTTGTGTGTTCATAGTTTTCTGTTGTGTTGTCCCTATTCTGGCTCTGTCTTGAATCGGGCCCCCCCCCCCCCACAAAAAAAAAAAAATTGTAGGAGGATTATATTAAATAGGCTAGGTAAAGTAAAAACTATATAATAGTACCGGTATGTGGTAAGGTATAAACATGTTTACTTATCAACGAGACTTAGATATTCAATATTTTATCAATATTCACAATACAATTATTTGTTTATCTATATTATTAAATCAGTTCGTGTGTCTGTCTGTGTGTTCTTAATAGGCGGCCGCAGTTTTGGACATGGGGAGCTGAAACTTTACATGTGGGTGTCAATTGACCTGGGTCAGGTCATAGAGGGGGCGAGGCCACGATCGGAGGTCGTTTCGAGGCCGAAATTGAAAAAAAACATGAAAACAAATTGCCGTTTGGGGCAGGAGGCCTCCGATCGAAAAGGTGTATGGAATGAAAGTTGTTCGCAGCCCCCTAAAATGGGGGTACGGATGAGGTCAGGTCCAAAATCGGAGGTCATTTAGCGGCCGAAATCGAGGTCGCCGTTTAATGAGGCACAGGGAGGTCGAGGCCGGTGATTATGGTAGTAGTAGTATTGTGATGATTGTGGTAGTAGTGATTGATGATGGTGATTATGGTAGTAGAATTTAAACCCGGGCAACGCTGGATACCCCTGCTAGTTGTACTTAAATTGTGTACCGATGATCAACTCTGTGTAAGCAGAGTTTGGTATCGCCCCCCCGTATAGTGGGTGCCACCAAAAAGATTTGTCGTCGTCGTCGTCATCGTCCGTCTCTCCCAAAACTCCTCCTAGACCGTTGGACGGATTTTCACCAAATTTCACACGAGCATTTGTTGCGTGAATGCGAACGTCAGTCAAAAAAGATTTTTTGAATTTATGCAATAGTTATGATTTTGGGTCTAAAATATGGTTTTACCCCCCTCCCTCCCCCCCCTCCCGGACCCCCCCTCCTCCCAGACCCCCCCCCACCCCAGCAATGATGGCATTCTGGGGGCGAAAACATCTCGCTCCGCATTTGCTAGGTTAAATTAGTTTAGTTGGCATTAGAAGTGATGGTAGTAATAGTGGCATTGATGGTGATAGTAGTGATGATGGTTGTAGTTGTATTGATGATGATGACAGTAGTGATGTTGAAAGTAGTAGATATGATGGTGACAGTAGTAGATATGATGGTGCCAATACTAGTAGTAGTGATGATGGTTATAATAGTAGTGATGATGGTGACAAGTAATGATGATAGTTGTAGTGGTAATGATGATGGTAGTGACGATGGTGTGAGTATTAGTGATGATGGTGAGTAGTAGTGATGATGGTGAAAGTTGTAGTGATGATGACAATAGTTGTGATGATGAAGATCATAGTAATGGTGATGATGGCAGTAGTAGTGATTTGTCGTCGTCGTCGTCGTCCGTCTGTCCCGAAACTCCTAGACCGTTGGACGGATTTTCACCAAATTTCACACGAACATTTGTTGCGTGAATGCGAACGTCAGTCAAAAAATATTTTTTGAATTTATGCAATAGTTATGATTTTAGGTCCAAAATATGGTACCCCCCCTCCCCCCAGCAATGATGGCGTTCTTAGTGTGTGAGCCCCGAAGGAGCTCACACAGTAAGAACGCATTCGTTCTGAGGGCGAAAACATCTCGCTCTGCATTTGCTAGGTTAAGTTAGTTTAGTTGGCATTAGAAGTGAGGGTAGTAATAGTGGGATTGATGGTCATAGTAGTGATGATGGTGATAATAGTAGTGATGATGGTTGTAGTTGTATTGATGATATTGACAGTAGTGATGATGATGACAGTAGAAGATATGATGGTGACAGTACAGGTATGACAGGTGAGAGTAATAGTGACTATTGTAATTATAGTAGTGATGATGATCGCAGTAATGGTGATGATGACAGTAATCGTGATGATTGTGGCAGTTGTAGTGATGGCAGTAGTAGTGATGATTGTGATTGATGATGGTATTAGTAGTGATGATGGTAACCCATCGCAGAGTTGGGTATGCCGTTTTGATTTTGGGCAAAACGGCACATCTACTTTATTATATATTATACTGGTGCCGGGAAATAACAAATGTAAAACTTTACGGGAGAGAGAAAGAAAGTAAATGTATTTCTTCTACATCCAGAATTAGATTAGATTGGTATCAGTATTCGATAAATGGACTTAACCTTTAACTGTCTTGATGGTGTAATGGTTAGTGTTTAAGATTTGTGTGTGGTAACCCAGGTTCGAATCCCTATAGGTTTAGGAACATCTCATACGAGGTTGGTCCTTAGAGATCTGTTCCCCATAAAATGCAGATTTCCTTTCACTTAAACATTACGCTATTCAGTGTGCAGTTGGGTCTAAGTACATAATTAGATTGATATCCAGTATTCGATAAATTGATATAAAATCGTATTCATGTACTTAGCCTTTAACTGTCTTGATAGTATAATGGTTAGTGTGTTTAAAATATGTATGTGGTAACCCAGGGTCGAATCCCGGGGGGATCACATGCTTTCATTAATTTCATTGGGAGGTGTATGGTGTTGGGAGCGAAATACATATATTAGATTATATATATATATATATATATATATATATATATATGTTTAGCTACGTAACGTCGTTTCTAAATTACTAATGCATAATTGAAGTGCAGGCGAGAGAGAGATTGAGGATGTGTGTGTGTGTGTGTGTGTGTGTGTGTGTGTGTGTGTGTGTGTGTGTGTGTGTGTGTGTGTGTGTGTGTGTGTTAGGAGGGGGGGGGGGGGGGGGGTGAAGAAAGTAGAGGAAGAACAAGAACGAGAGCTCGTTACAGAACTCGTTATAGAAGGGAGGGTTGGGAATAATGTGTGGCTTGGGTCAGTGTGAACAGTCTAACCCGAGCTAGTTAAGGGGGCCATCCTCGTTTTTTTTTTATCTCTGAGTTGTATCCATTCGGCCCCATTCAACCCCATACTGATACGGTTTTATGACATTTATCTCCATCCAGGTATCGATTATTTTCCTGGCGAGCGACAGCAAGCAAGCATTTTATTTATTTCGAAAAATGTACAAACTTAGCCAGCTGTCTAACTCAGTATTCAAAATATGATGGCTTTCTATCGCTCGCCAGCTATAAATCGACAGCTGGATGGGGATAAAAGTCTTCAAATAGTAGGCTGAATGGGGCCGAATGGATAGCCTACCACCCAGAGAGAGAGAGGAAAAAAAAAAGCAGGTCCCCCCCCCCCCTTTATCCCAGCCAGGGGTATTGTCACAGTGGCCCTTATGGTAGGGAGGTTTACATTACTTGTTGTTTGTAATTTACTTATTGTATATGTTGCGTATATAGCTTCAAAGTCGCATAATTGTCTGTATACCGCTACTATATGTGCATTTTCTATCATTGATGCTGACATTACATTTTCGAAGACATTGCAGAGTAAATTAAATATATTAATTAATTGTCAACTAGATATGTGTGTTTCGCAGGCTCAGTTTTGAAGTTTAAGGGCTCAAAGAACTAACATTATTAATATCCAAGAGTGTACAATTCCGTGTGGCAACAATCATATTAATGCGTATATCAAGTAATAAAAACTCATTGATCTTCATTAGGCTGCTTGTTATAAAATAAGAATGAGGATGACCTACCAGACAACAGTGTGAGAGTCAGAGTATGATAATAAGAGAGGGTTGAACGTGGTGTTAGTAATTACTGTGTAATTGTATAAATATTACCAGGGTAAATTAAAGTCCAAGTGTAGATTTTAACCACTGATGCAAGAGAGGCTTCACGGATTGTTTGTAACTTAAACCCTTCCGTACCGGCGACATCTTTTTAATTATATTCTAGCTATATTTAGACGATTTTATACACTTTAAGTAGCATATGTGGTAGTAAAAAAGGTTAGATAGTTCGAAGCCTGTTAATTGCTGGAGGCCCTTTATAAACTGAATAAAATTGTCTAACAGTACTCAAAATAAAGTTAAAAGGATGGCCCCAGTACTGACAAGGGATACAACAGACGATGGCTGGATAAGGAATCAAGGGTGGAACAGTGTGGTCCGTGTGAAAAAAAGGCGCCCTAACTGTCCTGGAGGAGGATCTGTAGGGTGCCGTAAACTAGTGAGGTACCCTGATGAAGGCCCTCCCGTGTCCCAACCAACCAAGGGGCCAGGCAGTTAGCTTCGTGATAAGGACGACGCGGATTGCTTTGGAGGTCATATTACGGATTTAATATATAGTTGTATTTTCCTGTTGCCCCTCTGTCATTTGGGTTGGCCTATTTGCGCGCTCTCTCTATCTCTCTTTCTCCATAACCGTTTATGTACAGTTGGTCAAAGTTCCAGCTGACCCACCCTCGCTCTGAGGCTCGCAGAATTAGCTGGCAATACTGGTGTGGTGGTGCGCGGATACCACTTGCCATTAATGTGTTAACGTACCTGTGTCTGTCCTGTATATTACTGCAAATTTGACTATGTAATGTTCACGTTGTGAAGACTAAATGCTCCTTCATTAAGTAGCCACCAATAAAACAGAAATATGTATTCATATAAAATCGAGTAAAGTATGTTGTGGCAGTCAGCAGGTTTTATATACGTTGCCAATCAGTGTATATAATAACTTGAATATTTAAGCAAATTTGCGAACTTTGGGTGAATGTTCGGGATCATACATAGCAATGTATGCATTTATATTTGAGATAGGCTTACTTTCCCTTGTTTAGTATATGTTCTAACAATGATATAGCCGAAATTAGATCTACCAATCCCAATCTTTGTAAGATACACCTCCTTCCTACACCAGTATTGCCAGATAATTCTGCGAGCCCCAGAGCGAGGGTGGGTCAGCTGGAACTTTGACCAACTGTACATCTTGATATCTACAGTATGTTTATATTCCTTCATGTGTCACCGAACACTGGACGATAATGCTGAAGATGAGGCCGAACTCTTTGTCCCTTTCCATTATCCCCCTCTCGCTACCGTACTTTTATCACCATTATATTGTTCTTCATTTCCGGCATCTAGGGTGTGTTAGAAAAGTTTGTGTGGGGACGGCTGTTCCCTACAACCATTTAGCGTCCGTTTTGATGTAGGTACAGCGGTAATACTCCCAGGCCGGGGGAGATGAGGACCGTCATACAACAGAGGGTGCCAAACAAACCCTCTCAGACCTTAAACAAGTACGACATTTGCTAGCTAAGCATGTCTGGAACTTTTCTTAATATGTTTTGTAAGGCCTACGACAACAACGCATCTAAAAAACACAATATTATATATATTATATAATCTATTATATACATTATATAATCTCTCTCTCTCTCTCTCTCTCTCTCTCTCTCTCTCTCTCTCTCTCTCTCTCTATATATATATATATATATATATATATATATATATATATATATATATATATATATACAGTATATATGTGTGTGTGCGTAACTAAATAAATAAATATATATGTGTAGGCCTATACAAATACACACGAAGTTGCATGCATTAATGTTTTTCCACTCACCCGGGATCGAACCATGGACAGTCAGGACGATAGTCATTGCTCTAATCCACTCCACCACGGTGTGATAGAGAATATTTAATAATAATTTCCTATATATATTTAGGAGAAATCTTACTTGTAGGAAATATTCCAATTCATACCAAGTCGTAGGACCCATATTCCAGAGTACTTATGCAAGGGATTATTATAACTATTCCCACGCAACTCGAGTTCAATTGATTTAATTTAATTCTCCACAAGGCAAGCCCGAGGGTTACATAAATATGAAGCATATCCCACATGGGATCGTACCACGGATATTCAGGATGAGAGCCCTTGTTTTAACCTATACTACTCTACCATGGAGTGATAGAGAATAGTTAACCATTTCCAATTTATATTAAGGAGATGGAAAAATCCTACTCGCCCAAAATCATAGGAGCAACATATGATACTCTAATGATATTCCAACAGCATACCACAAACATGAAAAATAAACTGATACCCAGACTTAACGCTCTCAGCTCACTTGCCCACACAAAATTTGGACACAACAAATGAAACCACCACCACAGTTTACAAACAATACATAAGATCAGTGATGGAATATGCAAGCCCTGCTTGAGCTTTTAACCTAGCTGAAACACATTACAAGACCTTACAGACTATTCAAAATAAAGCCCTTAAAATCTGTCTTCGTGGTGCAATGCATAAGTGTGTTGATTTTCGGTGTGAGCGTCCTGGGTTCGAATCCCCGGACTGCCACATGTGTTTGTTAATTTCATTAATCGAGTTTAGGAGTAAAGTTGGTTAGTGGAGAGAACATAATAATCATCATAGGTTGTACAGCTACTACACCTACAGATCACCTACAGTACATCAAGAAACCAAAGTCGTCAAAGTCAAAGACCATCTGGACATGAGAGGCACTCAATTCCTAGCTGAAGCCTCCACAAACCAATACCACCCACTAAACTACATGGCAACACACCCACAGACACCAAGAAATATCAAAACAACACCCAGCACACGGTATCACACACAAATACTGTTTTCTCTCCATCTCAGCCCACCCCAAACCAGCTTCCAGAAACACATCCATACTCATCTCTCGCCACTCCATCCAATCACTCATAGACAACACACAGCTGCAGTCACGACCTCCCGAAATCCATCCTTCTGAATCCTCCCTTCCTTGCGAGGACAGAGTCTACCTGGCCAGGCTGAGATGCGGGCACCATCCAGCTCTTCTGAGCTATCAGAAGAGAGTGGATGACTCCGTCGTCGACACCTGCCCAGGATATAACACAGCACCCCATAGCATTAAACACATCATAGAAGACTGCATTTCACACAATCACTTGCGCCAACAACCCAATCTACACTACTTGAGAGCTCTGTAGGAAAGCCCGACCGTGGCCATGGCCTTCCTTAGGGACTCGGGGCTGTTCGACCAGGCAGCTTAGGAAACGACAACAACAACAGCAACTATGGGTAGTATTTCATTAAGGGAAGGGGCTTTATCTATTGACAGTCTGTCTCAAACTGTACGACGTACGTGCCTTATATGTATTTTAAATAGAGGAATATCTGGAAAGATAAACTCAAGTACATGGACGTCTTGATTGTTATCTTCTAATTTTTTTTTTTTTTTTTTTTTTTTTTATCTTCTAATTCATGTTAGTGGCAATTTTTTGAGCGATAACATTGACCTTCCCATGAGTATCGGATACAAGGGTACTGTACCATTATGTGATGGCTTTAACTTTGCATATCAGGATTAGATAAATGTCGAGGATAGAAACGTTTTATAATGGCTCCCCTTGATATGTACAATGTTTGGATTGAATATGTTTCCTTCTATCTCAAAATCATTACTGTTAGGGGTGTATTAATATGATTATCCAGTAAAGCACTTTCCTCTTTATTCACAATTTAATTAATTTGTCAAAGTTCAATTGACAAATGTCCATGTAAATTAAAATATATTGTAACATGAAGTGTAATTATATATATATATATATATATATATATATATATATATATATATATATATATATATATATATATATATATATATATATATATATATATATATATATATATATATCATAGATATTATTGGCGATCAAAAATTGTAGGTATAATATCAGCATTACCCGAAAATGTTGCCAGATAAGTCCTCTATTGAATAAGCTTCACTCATGCCTTCTCCATGGGGTCGTCCCTCTTTTCATCTTAAGATACTTGTCCTGCAATAATCGAACATTTACCTCCTGGTTCAGGATCGTACCTGCATGTCCTTCCGTTTCCTGTATTGACGTTTTCTGGCTATTGACTATAAGATATCGTATCTTTCCGGAGTTGACCTCTATATCTGTTGCATTTTAAAAGACTCAAGACGATTCTACTGAACCTAGAGGGGTAAACCGAGGGTTGCACGAAATAGTATTAAACTATTTGATAACTGGAGAGTCTTCCTAAGTTGAAAATCTATCTGACATCAACATACCTGAAGCAGAGCTTCAGGTATGACTGAAGGAGTTAGCCTGTTTCCTTGTTGATGAGTTGTTATCAATAAATATCTCACTTGCTTAGCCCAATGGTCCCCCTCTGGCCATTGGCTCATGCCAACTACTACTACATGATTGGTTCATCACTCCAAACATGGCTAGTGAGTTTTATCAATTTGTTTGGTTCCCGGGAGCCTCAATCAATAGACATATCACTCATATGAGCAAAACAAGTGTCAATTTGAAGCCCTAACCTAACTCAACCTAGCCTAGGCTAATCTAACCTAACAGTTTTTGTAGAGTTGGCACGGAATGATATCTTCTGTCTATAATGTTCTACTAGTTGAAAGGTCCGGTCACTCTCTCTTATTCTAGTGCATGACCCTCCTCTTTCTCCTGCCTTCATTAACATGCTCGACCCATCTTTCTGTGTGTCTGTGTCCGGATTTTCATCCTTAAATTTGTGTGTCCTCAATCCTCATGTTTTACTCCCGTACCGGTACTCCCAATGCTGCGTAATTCTTAGAAATAATTGTTTGGTTTAATTTGTTTGTCCTCTTCACCCCATCACCTCCTGTGCTACATGGCTCAGCAATTTTTACAAAATAAATATATATTTCACTTGCGTGACTCTTTCCAACATCTCTATTCTTTTCGCACTTAATTCCCTCTGGTTCAAAAATATGCATGTGAATTGTGGTAAGGTTTCGTCTCCCCATCATGTCCTTTATTAGAGTTCACCTATCGCCTCTTTCTCCTGTTAACTTCTACCACAAACCTTTTCTCCCATTCATGCTAGCCCCTTCACTCCGCCTTCCCTTGCTCTCACCTAAGATATTTCCTCAACTGTGGTCTGCAAATCTTACCTGGAACTGTCATTAATATGGTTGCATAAGAAGGCGGTCTCCTGAAATAATTCTTCTCCAGTCAAACTGTAAATTAAGTAACACCCCGTTCTTAACATTAATCATCAACTACAACCCCCAATGCACTTGAATGAACTAATGAAAGCATATGGTCCTCCCGGGATTCGAACTCGGGACACCACACCCAGAATATAAGCATCTAAATACCATTGACAAACAGTCTCAGAAAATCGGCAAAATAAAGTTGAGGATTAAAAGTTGACGGTAAAATCTCTTGTGTGCTACCTCTTTCACTCTCTCTCTATCACTGTCAACCCTAGAGTCTCCATACCTCCTATATGAGACATTTTTTTTCAGGGATCCATACATCACCCGTATCCCCCACATCGTGAACACAGGAGCCTTACTGGGGGGGGGGGGGGGGGGAATTTATGACACACACATTGAATAGATAAGAAGCCGTGGGGGATATGTTGTGACAATTACTGTGGGAAATTCTGTACCAACACACAAAGGACCTTTGAAACTTGAGTTTCATATGCACCAAAGGATGTTCCCGAGGTTATTATTCTATTCACATTTCCAAATTACAGTCTACATAAACCTATTTGTAGATTGCGTGACATTGTTGATAATTGTTAGACATTGACATTGTTAGAAAGTAATATGGTTCAAAAATTATAATTCGAGGAAAGCATAATGGATTTTCCTATAGTGCCTAATTTTGTTAAAGAGCTTTATTTATGCTGAC